>PVKH010000257.1:0-42395 GCA_004027955.1 Chaetophractus vellerosus
GATGGGATCAGCTGCGAATGGATAGAACTGACAGAACTGATCCCTGCCAATGTGTTACTTGTCTTAAGCACATCCCTGTTACCTTGGGTATTGGGTCACCTTAACTCCCCCATGCAGACTTTAGGGCCAATCCTGGTCTTGGGCAGGAACAACATATAAGCCCTGTGGCAGCTGCTCGTTGGTTCAACATGAACTCAGTTTTACTAATGGTTCCATTGACATTTGAACCCATTTCTTTGGTAACCGTTGATGAAGTCTAGAATGTGAATTCTCTAAGAATATCCAGGACAGTTAGGGGTAACAGAGAAGCCACCAAACAACCATTCAACAATGTACAAGGCATTATGCAAAACACAGGAGTGAGGATGGTTATTAAAAACCTTAGAAATATCCATAACTTATAATAATGTGGTCTTGGAATTCCTGTTTTGCTGTCTTGTAACTTATTATATGTGCCTACTGATACTTAGTTATGGGATTTTAAAAACTGGGATAAAAGCATATTGGATCCACTTTATCAGAATAAGTACCAAATTTATAGAGAATTGGACTTCTGGATCTGGAACAATAAGTTTTTGTTTTCTTTTAAGATTTATTTTATTTATTTATCCCCACCTCCCTCGTTGTTTTGCGGTCGCCGTCTGCTCTCTGTGTCCATTTGCTGTGTGCGCTCATCTTCTCTTTAGGAGGCACCGGGAACCAAACCCAGGACTTCTCATGTGGAAGAGAGGCACTCAGTCACCTGAGCCACCTGAGCCACCTCAGCTTCCTGGTTTGTTGTGTCTTTCATTGTCTTTCCTCCTTGTGTCCCTTTTGTTGCATCATCGTGCTGTGTCAGTTCTCTGTGCCTGCCCACCGTGCCAGCTTGCCTTTTCCGGGAGGCACCAGAAACCAAACCCAGGACCTCCCATGTGGTAGGTGGAAGCCCAGTTGCTTGGGTCACACCCACTTCCCTGGAGCAATGAGTTTTAAAGTCTGCTTCTTCAGACTTGTCTCTTATACTTCATAGATCTTCCATGTAGGTAGGGAAGTCTCACAATACATAGTAAATTAGGACAGTAAACAGTATTGGGTTAAAACATACCGTAATTACTCAGTTATTTGAGGTCACGGAATAATTGAGACATGACTTTTGATAAAGTGTTTTTGACTCTCTGGGAGAAACCAAATTTAGAATGTTGTGCTGTCATGCCACTTTTTAAGCAACTTTTTTAAAAATTATATATCCCCCCCTTTCTGCTTGTTCTTGCTGTGTTGATTTTTGCGTTCTGTGTCTGCTTGTCTCCCCCACCATTGTGGCAACCCGGCGGCGGCCTTGCCTGCTTGCGGGCAGCTTGTCCTCCCAGTGGGGGCTTGCCCTGCCCATGGCGGCTTTGCCCTGCCATGGCGGCTTGCCTTCTTAAGGCAGTCTGCCCACTCAAGGAGGCCCCGGGAACCGAAGCCGGGGCCTCCCATGTGTAAAACCGGCACTCTACCAATTGAGCTACAGCCAGCCCTTTTAAGAAACATTTTGCGTGCCTTTCTTGGTGATTGGTTAGCAATGCCTCAGAGAATGTTGTTTGTGTAAATTTCATTAATTGTTTTAGTTTAAAAGCAATGATAGTGTTTTTAAAAGTTTCAGATGAGATCTAAACCAAAACAAAGATTTGTTTCAGGAACAAGACTATTTCTGTGGAGTTACAAGGAGTATCTTAAGTTTATTGTAAAGGTACCAGGCTTAAAATATACTAAACTTTTCATGGAATCTTTCAGACATTTGATATCAGAGAAAGCTAGATAGAAAGACTGCCAAATGTTGAAAATGGAAGCTCTAGTTATTTCATAGCTGCCACTCAAAGTCTCAATACATAATTATGCTAGAGTTGTTGTATGTTCCCCTAAAGGATCAGATTCAGCCTGTACATCTCACTTCTGGATTTATTTCCCACATTTCTATCAGCCATCAGGGTCTTAGGTCATCATCTATCTACTTATACAATCATCGTGGACATCTAGTCATGGCATTTGTGTTATATTAAGGACAATGATGTTGTTTTTCAGAATTCTGGATTTTCAAAGCAAATAAGTATAAATATGTTGTCTCTTCCCAGAACTATGTGTGCAAGCCAGGTAAATTATCAACAGGTACACAGTAATGTCTTTATAATAACTTCATGGTCCAAATGAATGGATCTGGCTATTGCCGTGGTTTACTGAGACCGGTGTTAAATGCCATGCTTCCTCACATTTACAATTTTTATAAAAATACCTTGCTAAAATAACAAATTATCATCTTGAACCTTGAATCTATAATAGGCAGTAGTACTATTTTTAGGGTAAGACTAGAAAAAGTAATCATACCTAAGTACAATTGGACAACTTTTATAAATGTTAACTGTTAATCACTGCTTAAAATAATTCTAATTTTATTTCTGAGATTGGGTAAGATAATTAACCCTTAAAAGCTTTGAGTCAAAAGCCATTTTGTCAACACAAAGTTCTATTGCTTCAGTGCTTCTGCATGGTTTTCTAACTTTTTAATCATCTCACTGTGCAATTGGTATTCAGGCCTCATATCTTCTTGCTTCTCACGGAAAGGATACATCCAGTTTTCCCAACTTGCATTCCCTGATTGTGGCAAAGTATAAAGTGAAAGGAAGCTCTGAGAAGGTCCCAGGTTCCCAGTCTTAAGAGCAGATATGACTGTGAGTTAAGTAGGTAAATGTCCCCATTCAGATCTTGTTAGCATCAGGGTTCACTTCCTATTTCTAGCCAGAGATTATAGGAAGATTCATTTCTTTCTCTTCTTTTTAGTACATTTTAATCCAGAAATGAAATGTTTATTTCCATCTTACACATCCTCTGGGCCCACCTCAGGTTGTACCTGCTTATTGAATATTTCCTTTATAACTCTAGCTTAGCATGCTTCCCTTTCTAAAGTTTTACAATTTTTGTTATTTTCACTATGTATGCACGATCATGATTAATAGCATAACTTTACTTTTTAAAATGAATTCTTGAAAGAATATTTGGCAGTTGAGCTTTGAAAGTTGACTTTTATATTGAAAGGACAAGATGTGGTTTTGTTCCCAGAGTACCACATACATTATAAAATCACTAATTCTACCTTACTTTTTAGAAATAATTCCAATTATACATTCCCAGGCTTTCTTGTCTTTTTATATTTTATTATTTTCAAGTACAATTGAACCTGTAGTTGGTAAGTTGAGGCCCAAAAATTATCTCATTGGACCTTGGCATGCTTATTGTTATTTGTATTTTCTAAATTGCATAAAGTTATAAAGTATAACTGGTAAAACATTTTTACTTCTGTTCATACACCAGTTTTGCATGCTATTGCAAATATCTCAGTAGACATCCCAGATGTTATATTTCATTCTTGATTTATTAAAAATCAAATAGAAATTATTCCTTTTATCTCAAGCATCAAGCTGCTATAACTTTAAGATCTTTAAACCCCATTCATCCCCCCTTGCCTTTTGAATATTATTTAGTATTTTAGTTTGACATGTGTTTAACTGCAAAAGACATTACAATTATTATTTTGTATGGTCAGTGCTCATTTAAAATGAAAGTTTCTTTCCCTTGTCTTGTCATATTTTTAACTGGGCTGAGTTTCCATTTGCATGAAGAATTCCTCTTTGATTTTCTTTTAGGGCAGATATTCTGGCAAGAAAATTTTTTCTTAGATTTTCATCTGACAATACATTATTGTACCCCCATTTTGTTAAAAAATTACTGTATATAGAATTTTTGGTTGTCAGTTATTTTCCTTTAGCAACTAGAAATGTTATCTATTGTTTCAGCTTTCATCAGATCTGTCAAGAAGTCAGATGCTAGTCTTACAGTTGCTACTTTAAAGGTAATATGTCTTTTTTCTCTGACTGTCTTCAAGATTTCCTTTTTGCCCTTGATATTCAGCTATGTTACTCTGATGTGTCTAGATGTAGTTTTTCCTGTTTTTCCTCCTTAGAGCTGATTTTTTCACTCATTGGAGTTCTTTGGGTTAAGGTCTTTTACCAGTTTTAGAAAATATTCAGCCATGTTTTTTTCAAATTCTGACTCATTAACTTTTTTCTCTCCTTCTGGGGCTCCAGTTATATGTGCATTAGCCTTTGGGATTGCTTACATGTCTCTTTTTCTTGTCCAGTGTTCTGTATTTAACCAATCCTGATGTTTTCAATCTGCTGTTAAACCAATGTAAGTGGTTCTTACTTGAAGATATTTTTAAAATTTTTCAGTTATGGAATATCCATTTGATTATTTTATTGGCTCTAATCTTATGTTGAAACTATCTTTTCATTTCTGTTGTTCACTTTGTATGCTTTCCTTGAACATATTAATCAGCTATTTTAAAGTAATTGTGTGTTGACTCCAATATTATATCATCTATGGGTCTCTTTTGATTGCTGTTGTTATTGTTTTCCTTCTTTTACTTTGATATTTCCTGTCTTTTCTCATTTTTAATGATTTTTAATGTATGCTTGGAATCATGTACTAAAGAGCTTTAGAAAATCCTGGTGATGTTATACTCCACCAGTGTGAAGTCTCACTTTTCTGTGTTGAGCAGATAGTATGAGAGTCCAACCATCTCAATTCAACAAGAAATTAAGCTGGATCAAAACATGGTTGCAGTTTTACAAAGACTTAGTCTAATTATTGTTCGCTCCTGTTTTAGGTATGCTCCTCATAGGCTTTGTCTTATGAGGTTTTTGGATATATATCTTTTCACCCTGAAAACCTGAAAGAATGCAGTTTGGCCTTCTAGAGATTCTTAACCAAGCTCTTTAGCCTCCTTCCCCATAAGCTCTCAAAATCTGGAAAATATCTTGAGAGATAGACTATTGATGTGTTTCAGGCAGGCAAAGTACCCTATGATTGCAGAAGACCTCATTCTCCCTTTTCGATGCTTTGGCCCATCTAACCAGTCTCCTCCTCAGAACCAGAACTCAGAAATTGTCCTGATGGGTAAACTGGATGTCCTTTAGTCCTGCGAAACTGCTAAAATTTGTTCAGATTTCTCTCTTCTCATTCTGGGATAATCCCAATTGGAAATTCTCTCTCTCCCATGACCTACTCCATGCTACCCAGAAGAAGAAGTTCTGATAATTCATTTTTAATCTCAGAAGAGTTGGGGGAAAGCCAACAAATTATCTGAATATTTAAAGTCATACACTTCACCATAGATAGAAGTTTTTTAAAATTGATTTTAATTGTGCTGAATGGACTGTCAGATAACTTTTACATCCCTGCAGTGTGTGCTGACTTGATTAGAGGTGCAGAGGAAAAGAACCTCAAAGTGAAGGGACTGGTCTGGATGCCTACCAAGACTCTAAGAATCACTACAAGGAAAACTCTTTGTGGTGAAGGTTCAATGACTTGGGATTGTTTCCAGGTGAAAATCCACAAGCGACTCATTGACCTGTACAGTCCTTCTGAGATTGTTAAGCAGATTACTTCCATCAGTATTGAGCCAGGAGGAGAGGTTGAATTCACCATTGTAGATGCTTAAGTCAACTATATTAATAAACGAATTGTCAGTTGCAAAAAAAAAGTCATACACTTGTTATGCCAGTGGCATAGAGAATATTTCTGATGAGAAAGGAATAAAATAAATATATATGAATTGATAATACATGGTTTCTATAGTTGTAGATTAAAACATTTTTCTTTCTTTCCGTCATACAAGTAAAATATAAAAATCATTAACTCTCATATTTCTTTAAGCCTAGAATTTATTAATTTATTAATTTTTACTATCAAGTAGGAGAACTCAGATCAGAATATTCAGGTCTTATGTTTGTTGTCAAATTTGGATGGTTTAACCAGCATAAATTTGTTTTTTACATTTTTTTATATCTGTTTCTTTCATTTTCAGATAGGAATTAATACTTTAATTTTTCCTTCCCTTGTGAAATATTCCACCATTATTTCTTCTAGTTTTGTTGTTATAGGCTACAAATATAAATTAAATGAAGAAATACCGGCTATGAACCTTAGACCAAACTTGGTGAAACAGTAGTTTGGGGAACCGATAAGATGTCAAAAACCCAATTTGACTGATATTGTCACTTAAAATGTATTAATGTGCTATTTTTTATATGTCATGCTTTTTTTCCTTTATATTACAGAGTATATGTCCAAATCAAGCATCACATAAGTTATAGCCCTGGTCTACTGTATGAGAAGGTCTACAAAACCGACTCAGATACTGTCTTTATACATGACTCCCCCAAGGAGTAGCTTCAGGAATCTTCAGGGATGCTGGAAAATTCTCCATAGTAGCCCATTTTCTAGCAGCATGGAAAGAAATCATAAACAAAAAGGCATATGTCTTGACCTTATTTTAAATAAAAATTCTATAAGAACTGGGAGTATAAAAATATTTATGTCTTTCTTGCAAAGTTTTCATATTCTACAACTAAGTGTCATAAGGGAAAAAATTTGTTAAAAATATATGGATGATTTTTACAAAGTGACATTGATCCTCAAAGTAAATAACACAGCTAACTGAAAAAAAAAAACCCACAAAAGGTTAGGAACACCTCATCCCTCTTCCATTTCTTATGCCAATACACATGTTCAGGCCTCCATTTTCAGGTAACTAAACCTATTGTAGAAAACACCCATATTGTCTCATCCATAATCTATACCTGGGTCTATCTCTATGCCCCTAATATATTCTGTACTACACATTCTGAACAATTTTGAGTAGGAGAATCACATAATTAATGTTTTTCTATTCCATATGTAGAAGTAGCATTGGAGTTCAGAGTACAAGCTCTGAAGCTGGGTTGACTGGGTTTCAATCCTAACTCTACCACTTTCTAGTTAAATAGCCTTGAACAAGTTTGCTTATCATAATTCTTTGTGCTTAAGTTCTTCATCTAGAAAATCATGTTAAAAGTATATGCCTCAAAGAATTGTGATAGTTCATTAATTGATACAGACAGAACTTGCAAAATGCCTAGTAAATATTAGTTATATTAAAATTATAAAAATACATTATTATGGATGATATTTTACAATATAGACATAATTTATCAAACATCATATCCTATACTATATTGATATCAATATAAAAATATTAATAACTATATTATTATTATGTGAACTTTTAGCTTGGCATCCAAGGATGTCCAATATATGATATGTGTTCAATTCATATTTGTTAATTATAATAAAATATCCAACTCAAATATCAAATCTTTTAGGTAGAAAGATGGGTAAACACACATTTTGGAGACATTCTGCCTGCATTGAAATCCTAGTTCTGTCACTACTAGTTGTATGCTTTTGGGCCTAAATTACCTTATCTATAAAATGATGAAAATAATAATTATCTCATCATGTCAGCTAGTTAATTATTGGTACCTGGTACGTGCTCAATAATGTGAGTAAAATATCTTTACCATCATCATTATTGTTGTTGTTCTTGTACTTATTTTTAATTTTGGGGCCCTATTTCCCATTCCAATGAGATGTGCTCTACTACTTTCAAATTTTTAAAAACCTATTCATATATTTCTCTGATGGCTTTAACATAGCCTAAAATTGTAGCTCTTTGGATATATGATCCATTGCTGATCATTCAATTTTAAGATTCTTTTTAAAATTATCTTGGCCAGGGATTGTGTAGCATTAATTATATCATCATCATCATCATCATCATTTGTAGTTGTTAATACATAGCAAATACTCTGTTGAATGAATAAATGAATGAATGAGAAATGAAATAGCATCTTCTTTATTTGCTAAGAGTGCAAAATAATATAACATAAAGCACAGTATACTCAGCACCTGAAATGATGTGTGGTTTACAGTTTTATTCCTATCAGTATTATTACATTAATTATTCAGGACCAATAAGAGAGAACAAAGGTTGACCTAATAACTGAAATGATATATATTAATGTAAAATGAAAACCAAATGTCCTCATTGCATGTAATAGAAAGGTCAATTCTTCAGTAGTTCAAATAAAGAAGAGTGATAGAGAATAGAATCACCACAAGACACACAATAGTTTAGGCATGACAAACTCAACAGAATCTTTGTCATAGTAGTTAATTTATGTCTGAGTTTTGAGTGGAGATTTATTTTCAGCAAAACAATATAATCTATCATGTTAAATTTTTAAAATTTTAACTTTATTTATTGTATTCTTTATTTCATTAGTTGTTTAGAAAATTGTATGTAAATTAATGAACAGAAGAATATATATTTAGTTGTATAGCTTTTACATATATAAATATTTAAATAACAAAATATTTTCACACTGGAAATTCATGACACTTATTTTCCTTTAACTATAACCTTATTCAATCTTCTATAAGTACCTTATGATCCAAGTATTTATTCAGTAGAACCCCATCTGAGCACAGCTTGTTAGTGAGTAGATTTGGATATACATGCTCACAGAAGCATCACGACAACATACCAAAGCCCAATATATCAGAGTTAATCTGTGATGCAGGCATCAGTCCAGCTGGTACATTCTATCGCTGTAAGTGCTTCACTCTATTTTTAGTGGTAATTTATTTGGCATTCAGATTGAGATCTTTCATGGGAATAACAAAATAGACTCAAGTTCTGAGCTGCCTAATTCTCTTCTTAAGAGCCACTCTGTGAAGATGCACAATCTTGGGCCCAAGATGGTTGGTAACTCCCTGTTTTTCCCCCCCTCCTCTCATTTGTATGCACTGTCTTGAATAAATAATGAATAACTTCTCTTTTCCCCTACCCCAACAAATAAGTCTCATAATTAGAATTTGCTACTTCTTTTAATACATTCAATTATCTGCTGATTCAAGCATCTTCAAGTCAAGTGTGTTAGAAAACAGCTAATTATGCCCTTTCCCATGGGTAAGAAATTCTTTTTATTTAATTAAAAGACCTTAACTTAACTCCTTTACATTAGGGTCTCCCTCCCAGTGGATTTTTTTTTAGGGGGTGACTTAAAAAGCCAGGCTCTCTATTAACATTAACAGCAGCTATTACTTGTTGTACCTTCTTTAAAACAAATTTATTTTTGTTGAAAGATAATTGGATCATTTTAATTTCATTATCCTAATCATTCATTCTTAAAAGCATGGATTAATCAAGGAAATTTGCTTGCCAATTTTAAAGTTGTTTACTTTCTTTATTTTTTCCAATAAAGCACCTTAAATGCAGACTACCATTTTTCACTTTCAATATTCTCTTTGACATATTGATCAATACATAAGGAAAGGTACCGGAAAAAATCTTAAAAAAGAAAAATGTTAAGCACCACATCTGAGCTATGTAAGGTTCAAATATACAGGATATTCTGACTTTTATGAGAGAAGCCACAAAAAATATTTTTCCATTCCCTTTTCTATATTGGAAAAATTTGAATAGAGAGAGCAATCTTGGTTTAATATCTTCCAGGAAAGTATGAAAGTCAAAACAAACCATATATTTTTTTTCTTTAGTTCCATAAATTTTACTTGTTTTTTATTAAAATTTGGCTTAATAGAAAAAAGAAATCCAGATGTTCAAAGAAAGGAAGCAGTCAGGAAATAAGTAATTATATAATATCCTTAGGTGGTTTTCTTCCTCCTACTCATTCTCTCTCCCTCCCTCCCTTCCTTTTCCCATTTTGCTTCCCTTCCTTTCTCTTTCCATCTTGCCTTCCTCCCTTCCTTTCCCTCCCTTTCCTCCTCCTCCTCTCTCTTCCATACCCCTTTCTTCCTATTCTTCTTTTTTGGTCATATACTTATAGAAGGCTATTAATTATGTGAGCACCACATTGATACCACAAGATGCCTTTGACAAGCCAAACAGACCTTCCATTCTCATTCTCTTTGAATCAGAGTCAGTGAAGAGTAACTAATGATGCTAACTGCTGTTGCTGACTCAGTTATCAGGCATTGGGGAGTCACTGGTGATGTTTGGACAGAGAAATGACATAAGGAAAATGAACTTTTAGGATGATTTATCAGGCAGTGATGGACAGAAAGAATTGGAGTGGGGTAGACTTTTTAATAAGTTTTCTAGTTCTCAGGCAGACAGTATTGAGGGTTTTGAATAGGCCAGCACAATGAAAATGGAGAGCACTTCACATTGAGAGATACTTAGGAAGGACAATTAACCAGTGACAGGCTGGATATAGAATAAAAAGAATAGAGGTGTGCTAAAGATTACTTTTAGCTTTCAAGCCTGAATGACTAAGAAAAATGCAAGTGACATAAACGGAGCCTGAGTGGGAGAGCAGGTTAGGTAAAGAGGGTAAATTCAGATTTAGATATATTACTAGTCATGTTATGAAACTACTTTTAGGTTGAAATAGCAAAATCAACTGGGAAACTTTGAAGAATGTTGGAGAAATTAAGGAAATAACCACCTCCAGGAGTTGTTACATAAACTTCCTGAACCTGGTGATACCCATTTATTTATCTGCCTGTGTCCTACTATTTCATTCATTGGCTGAGGTGTGAAAACAAGAATTTTAGCAGGAGAAAGTGTGTTACTTATATTATAATTCCTAATCTGTTTTCTAAGTCAGTTGTGGAGCTCAGTAACTGTAAGGTATTTTACAAACCTAGATCCTAGTAAGTGAGGGTTTGGAGATGCATGTTTGGAGGAAAGAAATTTATGAGTGAGAAATGGTAAGGGCAATAGTGAGGCCAGGAAGGAAGGTAAGTGCATAGGAATGAGATCAAGGGATCTTTGGAAGCTATGACAGCTATTGTCAGGAGACAGAGGAAGTATTGGAAGCAGAAGCTGAAGGAGTTTGGGGGTAGGCATAGGAATAGCTAATGATAAGCTTTGAGTGAAATGCTGCTAGTGTTATAATCCAACTATTTTATTTATACCCCCTTAACTGCTATGGAATATGAATAAAAATATATATTTTATTACTCCAAATAGAGTAGATTTCCCTTTCATGAAAAAAGGAAGTTGGAAGATATGTGCCTTTCAAATGTTTTCTCACATTCTGTAGGTTTTCTTGATGTACCATTTATCTATTTGTTCTTTTGTTGCTTGTGCTTTTGGTGTAATGATGATGTTTCCCTATGTTTTCCAATAGGAATTTTATAATTTTGGTTCTTGTATATAGGACTTCAATGCATTTTAAGTTAATTTTTGTGTATGGTGAGAGGTAGGGGTCCACCTTCATTCTTTTGCATGTGGATATCCAATTTTCCCAGCACCATTTTTTGAAGAGTCTATTCTTTCCCAATTGAGTTGACTTGACACCCCCGTCAAAAATCAACTGGCCAAAGATGTGAGGGTTTATTTCTGAACTCTCAGTTTGATTCCGTTGGTCAATATTTCTGACCTTGTGCTGGTACCATGCTGTATTAATTACAGTAGCTTTGAAATAAGTTTTAAAATCAGGAAGTGTAAGTCCTTCAACTTTGTTATTCTTTTTCAAGATGGTTTTGGCTATTCATGGTTCCCTTCCTTTCCATATAAATTTCATGATTGGCTTTTCCATTTCTGCAAAGAAGGCTGTTGGAATTTTTATTGTATTGCATTAAATCTGTAAATTACTTTGGGTAGAATTGACATCTTAATGATATTCAGTCTCCTAATCTGTGAACATGGGAAGTCCTTCCATTTATTTAGGACTTCTTTGATTTCTTTCAGCATCGCTTTGTAGTTTTCCATATATAAGTCCTTTACATCCTTGGTTATATTTATTCCAAGATACTTGATTTTTTTAGTTGCTATTGTAAATGGATTTTTTCCTTGATTTCCTTTTCAGACTGTTTGTTACTAGTGTACAGAAACACTACTGATTTTTGCATGCTGGTCTTGTATCCTACCACTTTGCTGAATTTGTTTATTAGCTCTAGTAGCTTTGTTGTAGATTTTTCAGGATATTTTGTATATAGAATCATGTCATAATGGTAACAGTCAGCATCCTTGTCTTATTCCTAATATTAGGAGGAAAGCTTTCGGTTTATTACCATTGGCTATAATAGCTATGAGTTTTCATATATGCCCTTTATCATGCTAATCAATTTCCTACTATTTCTTTTTTTCTGAGTATTCTTATCCAGAAGGAGCACTCTATTTTGTCAAATGCATTTTCTGTATCAATCAAGATGATCATGTTTTTTTCCCCTGTCATTGTATTAATGTGGTGTATTACATTAGTTGATTTTCTTTTGTTGAAACACCTTTGCATATCTGGGATAAATCCCACTTTATCATGGTCTATAATTCTTTTATTATGCTGTTGAATTCAGTTTGCTGGTATTTTGTTGAAAAAGATGATGGTCTGTAATTTTATTTTCTTGTAGTGTTTTTATCTGGCTTTAGTATTAGGGTGATGTGGGCATCATAGAATGAGTTCAAAAGTGTTCCCACCTCTTCAATTTGGTGGTTTGGGGAGGAGATTTGAGCAGGATTGGTTTTAATTTTTCATGGAAAATTTGATAAAATTCACCAGTGAAGACATCTGGCCCTTTGTGTTTCTTTGTTAGGAGGTTTTTTATTACTGATTCAATAATTTGTGTGTGTCTAGAATATTGTCCATTTCATTGAGATTTTCTAATTTGTCTATATATTATGTTCACACTATCCTCTTATAATCCTTTTTATTTCTGGGGGTTCATTAGTAATGTTCTCCTTTTCACTTCTGATTTTAGTTATTTGTATCCTCTCTCTTTTTTTCTTTGTCGGTCTAGCTAAACGTTTGTCAATTTATTGATCTTTTCAAAGAACTAACTTTTGGTTTTGTTGCTTACTTTTTAATTCTCTATTTCATTTTTCTCCATTCTAATCTTTAGTTTGCTCTTCTTTTTCTTAATCCTCCTTTTGTGCAGTTGGGTCTCTGATTTTAAATCTTTTGTCTTGTTTAATGTAAGTATTTAGAGCTATAAAATGTCCCTCTCAGCACTGCTGTTGCAGTATCCCATATGTTTTGATGTTATGTTTTCCTTTTCATTTGCCTTAAGATATTTCCTAATTTCCCTTTTGATTTCTTCTGTGACCCATTGGTTGTTTAAGAGTATGTTGTTTAATTTCCACATGTTATTTAATTTTCCAGTTCTCCCTCTGTTATTGATTTCTAGTTTCATTCCATTGTGGTCAGAGAACAGCTAGTATATGATTTCAACATATAATTTCTTCAGACTTTCTTTTGGGACCTAGTATATGGCCTATCCTGGAGAATGACCTATGTGCACTGGTGAAGAATGTGTATTCTTTTGTTCTAGGGTGAAACATATTATATATGTCTGCTAAGCCTAGTTGGTTTATAGTATAATTCAAGTCTTCTATTTCCTTGTTGATCTTCTCTCTAGATATTCTCTAAGTTATTGAAAGTGTTGCATTGTAATGTCCCACTATTAATGTACAGCCATCTACTTCTCTCCTTTAAAAAATCCTACAACTCAAAGCAAGACAAACAACTCAATTTAAAAACTGACAAATGACTTGAATAGATATTTCTCCAAAGAATATATGCCTATTGTAATAAGCACATGAAAATATGCTCAACATCATTAGCCATTAAGGAAATGCAAAACAAAACCACAATGAGATACCATTTCACACCCACTAGATTAGCTATTATTTTTTTAAAAAGAAAATAACAAATGTTGGAGAGGATGTTGAGAGATAGGAACACTCATTCATTACTGGTAGGAATGTAAAATGACGTAGCCTCTGTGGAAAATGGTTTGATGATTCCTCAGAAAGTTAAGTATATTATTATCATATGACCCGGGAATTCGACTTCTAGGTATATACTCCAAAGGATTGAAAGCAGGGACTCAGATACTTGCATATCAATGTTCATAGGGGCATTATTCATAATTACCAAAAATATGGAATCAACCCTACTGTCCATCAACAGATAAATGGATTAAAAGGGTGGTAAATACATATAATGGAATATATCCCAGCCATAAAAAGGACTAAATTTGTGATACATGCTACAGTATGGATAAACCTCAGAGACAACATGTTGAATGAAATAACTGTGACACAAAAGAACAAATAATGTATGATCTCACTTATAAGAAATAATTAGGATATATATGTATTCATGGAGTTAGAAAATAGAATAGGTTACCAGGGGCTAGGGTGGATTGGGGAATGTTGAGTTAATGTTTGATTGGTAAAGAATTTCTGTTTGGTGTGATGGTAAAATTTTGGTAGTGGATGATACTGATGGTAGCACAACTTTATGACTGTAATTAGCACCACTGAATTGTGTACTTGAAAGTGGCTTAAATGGGAAATTTTAGGTTGTATATATGTCACCAGAATAAAAATGTTAAAAACCATAGAGTTGTGCCACACAGAGAGTCAACCCTCACGCAAACTATGGACTAGAATTAATAGTGTAAGTATAATAATATTATTTGATCAATGGTATTATAGCAAAATACCACATTAATGCAAAATGTTAATAATAAGAAAAACTGTGCATGGAGGTATATATAGAACTCTGTACTTTCCGCGTGATTCTTCTGTAAACCTTCAAGTTCCTTAATAAAATTTTAATTTAATTTTTAAAAAATTGGTGCATCCTGCCCCAAGATTAGTCTAGAATGGGGGGTGTGTGTGCCAGCTGAGGGTCCTGTCATATGTGGTTGATACTTGTGTGTGCACACACATGCATGCATGTGCAATAGTTAGGAAATTTATGTCAAAGAGGGATCATTTAGTGAAAAGTGTGGTTTGCTGTCCATGCTGTTGAAGAGGAAGTTGGAAATCCCAGATGGGGAGCCTTCAGGGTGCAGTTGGCTTTTGCGGCCATTATGAAGCAAGCTCTACAGTATTGGATGGACTTGTTGAAGAAGAGTTGAAACAATTGAGAATACATAGCGCTCCATGATCACAGGTGAATTTTATGGTCATAAGCCTGGTAAACCACTTTACAAGATTCCTGGGCCTTTAAGGAAAATATTTTTTACATGAAATCAAGGGGAGCACTGGGATCCAGAGAAAAGGACTCTGTTTTCTCAAGAACCAAGAAATTTAGCCTAGATTAACAGAAAATATTAGGAAAAGAAGGAGAGAGGAATCTAAAAGTTTAGGCTACGCTATTGCTTCTTTCCTAATGTGAAACAGAGAGAATCTGAGAAACAAATGATCCTCCAGGACAAACCTGGGGCCCCTATTACTCACTTTATCAGAATGTGGTTTGAATAAAGAGATTCCCTCCCATTTAAAAGTTCTCGGCTATGGTTTGTTGTATTAGTCTCTGTGGATCATAAAATTTCAAAATAGAAAAGGATGACTCTGTGTCCTAAGAATAAAGTATTTTGAAAAGAAATTTCTGATCCTCTGGTGGCTACAAAGGCCTAGAAAGTACCTAGGTCACAAAGGACCCAGCAGGGCAACTGCTGACTTGGTGACCAGAGGAACTATGGACTGGTCCAGGCAGCAGAGAGTAGAGAGAAGATTGAAAACCATTCAGTGACTTGGGTCTATTCTTTTTGGCAGGCTTAGAAACCTTACAACATTTTAAGGGTACTTTGAGGTCTGAGAAGTTCAGACTAGGTTAGCTACTGCTTCAGCCTAAGAGAAGGGGTATGAGGGTAGCAGCAGAGGAAGGAGTTCAGATATTCACTGCTTGGACATGCTATGTGCTTTTATGCTTCCACATGGCTGGTTCCAAAATCTGGAATTCTCATTACCCTCTTAGACCACCTATGGAATAACTTAATGTTGGCACATTTTGAATGGAGCATCCTGGATGGTCTCCCCAATATAATGAGGAATGAGAAAGCCTCAATGATAACGCAATTTATAATACCTAATATTTGAGGCAGAGCACTATTCTTCACAACAACCATATTAGGTCAGTGGCTTTATTCTCGTTTCACCAGTGAGAAGTATCTTACCCAAAGCCATAAGGTTGCAATTGGCAATGTCGGTATTCTGATCCAAATCTCTCAGAATGAAATTCGTTGCTTTTCACCATTATGCTTTCAACTTATTTTTCTTTTCAAATATGTTGGAGACTATATGAAATAAGAAATTCTTAAAATTGTGTTGATGAGTTTGTGCATCTCCTTCCCTGGCTAATGGTACTGGAAACACACTGCACGATTGTTCTTCCTGAGTGGTAGGAGTGGAGGGAGAAAGGGTTTCAAATGGTGATGGACTTACTGATCTTCCCAGACATTTAACACATCTTCTCATTCCTTTAATCAAAGAATTCCAAATGTTCTACATGATTTTAGGCTACAATCCAAAAGTTTTGCAATTTAATTCTACCTTATTAACCCAAATTTATACAATTCAGTTCATTTCAAAATCCATAGACATTTATAGAGAGTAAGGAATATTGAACTTGTTATTTGCTTTGAAAGTTCATATCCTAAATGCTAAGTTAAAAGTGTATGCTAAGTGCTATCAGAACACAGAGGCAGAAACAATGAACTACCTGAAAAAGTAAAAGAAGGTACCATAGAGTATGTGAAATTTGAGCTGGGGCCGGAAGAACTAACAAAAGTTTATTAGGCAGATAAGGAATTAAAGGGAATTTTAGTGAGCTGGAATACAAAGAATTGAGATTTGAAGTAGCATATTGTGTTCAAATAATGGCAAAGATCACAGTGACAGACTAACCAATTATGCACATGAAAGAGAATAGTGGGAGAAAAGGCTTGAAATGCACCATGGGTTCAGATTATGAAGTCCTTACATGTCATTCTAAGAATTAAACAGAGTTTTTAAAATTAGCTTTTATTTTCATTTTAATATTCATTCTCAGGTATAAAAATGTAGAGAGCTTTAATTTTCCCATGCCTCTTGGCTGCAGAGCAAATTGTTGCCCAGACTGCAGTAAAACCCAGAGAGAAATACTCTCATCTAGGTCTCCTAATATGATAATTCTTCCCACCTTTACAAGGTGAGTACTTGCAATTTTGTCTTCCATGTTATCTTGGAGGAAAAAAAATTAATTCAGGAGTCTTAAGCAGGAGATTTGTTTTTAGAAAGCAAGGAACGTCAATAGGAGCTTAAGAGAAGAGGTATTTTTACTTTCCCTTGATATATCATTTTACTCCTTCTGTAACTTTCTCTTTGTTGTTCTCCAATAAACCATGCCAATTCCTGACTCAAGCCTGAGTTGCTTCTGCCTTCTAAGTGATAGAGCCTTCTTTCTTAATTACAAATTCAATACTATGTATCCTGAGTCCTCAGTGAAATGTCTTAAGTCAGATTTTCCATAAGCATTTCCTGAGACAAAGATTCCTAAGCAAGTGTTTTATTAAGAAGTGTTCTCAGGAAAACTACCAGCGTGGGAAAGCAGTACAGGGAAGAGGAATAAGTAAAACAAGAGTTCAAATTTCAGCTTGATCTCTCAGGAGCGTAAATTGTACCTCAAGTTTGTCCTGCCTTGATACAAGGGAGATGGATTTTCATTGGCTGTTTGGCTTCCCTCAGGAAGGAGATCCTGGCAGCATAAACTATTCGGCATTTCTGATTTGCGGTAGTTTGAAACTGTATGTACCTCAGCAAAACATGTTCTTAAATATAATCCATTCTTGTGAGTGTGAACACATTGTAAATAGGTTACTTCAGGGAAGGTGTGGTCTACCTCAATCAGGAGGAGTCTTAATCCTATGACAGCAGTCCTTTATACGTGGAAAGAAATTCAGAGAGAGGGAGAAAGCCACAGGAAGCAAGAAGCTGGATATTGACAGAACCCAGAAGAGAACCAGGAGACTCTGCCATGTGCCTTGTCATGTGACAGAGGAGCCAAGGATCAGGAGCAGCCAGCCCAAGAATGCTGGTCTTTGGGAATAAAGTATTGCCTTGATTTGCACTTTATTTTAGCCTCAAAACTGTAAGCTAATAAATTCCCATTGTATAAGACAATCCATTTCACGGTATTTGCTTGAGCAGCTTAGGAGACTAAAATATGATTCTTGGCACACAGAGGCAAAGCTACTACAATAGCCTTTGGCCAGTCTCTGAAGACAGTTGCAGGTGAAATCCCTTAGAAGCACAGCGCACAGAAGCTATGGTTTGGGTACACAGAATGGGTAAAAGGGATTCTAGGATATCTGGAAGAAGCACTGGTATGGGCTAATAGCATAAGGCATTTCCTCCCCTGCTCCTGCCAGCCTGATTTCTTCTGTAAAATTCTTTGGGAGTTATATTGTCAGTTCACTCAGATATTGAATATGTGATTCTTTTGAGTGTCCCTTGGTGCCTAGCCTACTAACATGCACATAAAATGGAAAATATTTTTTCCCATGTAACCTTGGATCTCTAGGAAGAATTTAAAACTGGTTCACCCTCTTCAGATTCCTGCCAATCTGAGAAAACAGCCATAGTCCAGGGAAGAGCCTTTCAGAATGAATATTAGCTAAGGTGGGCCCTTGGGCTCACGTCACTCCTAATCTGAACCCTATGCTAATCCTCAGAGTCTGTAAGGATGCCTAGAGTTCAAGAGCATGAGTCAATACTTGTCAATCCAGGTGTAAAACCATGGGAATGGAGACTAATTTAGTCAGTTGATGGTAAAGCATCAGGGCACCCTTGGTGACTCCAAAATGCAGTTTGTCAGCATGGAACCTGTTCAGTTGTAATAGCTCTTCCAATTCATGCAGTGGAAACCAGCTCAATAAGCACATTTTAAAATGAAAAGAAAAATACAGTAGAAAATTGACTGTCAGCCATTTGAGGAGACAGTAGGCCTTCTCCTTCTTTGATTTCTCTATTTTTCATAGATGGATAGCAATCTAAGACATTTACATGTAGAATGAAGCCTGGGAAATTGGTTAACTAAAGTGCCTTTCAACCTGGACTAGCAGGAACAAAGTGATGCCCATGATTTTTTGAATCTAAATCTAAAATGAATATATTGCTTTTATGCATGTATTTCCTTCCTAAGATATCTACCATTTTGAGGGGCAAAAATAAAATTGTAGCAAAGTGTCTTGCTAATATGTATAATCAAGCTTTTCCCTTTTGTCTATTTAGGACAAGCAATGTCTGCTGTCAAGATTAAGACAACAACTACAATTTCCTTTTTGTGATTTGTGAAACAAAGTGCTGGTAAAGGAGAATGCAGGCATTTGCTGTTGGCTAGAGTGCAAGAGAACAGGTTAGCATGTACCTGAAGTCCACCTTCTTTCATATTCCTTTTCAAACTTGTCTTCTAACCCAGACCATTTCTGATCTCTGGATTTTGAATGCTGGCTTCATAACGTTTGTCTGAACTCTTTGGGTTGGAGTACTGAGGAAGGGCTGCAGGAGCCATCTGATATCTTGGATTAAATCTGCTTCACTATCAATCATTAAACTTAAAAGGCAAAGAAATCCTGCATGTAAATGTCAGTTCTCAAGAATATATATAAAAAATTCTCTATTTCCTTCTTGTTTTCTGTTACAATTATGAGCTTTATTTTTAAGCTGTTTTACCCTAAAACTGTGAATATCAGAAGCAAGGGTTTTAGATTCCAAGTAAGCTTTCCATTGAATACTATGCAATTTGGAGGGTGTCACTGTTCTTTAGTAGATGGGATTGTGTCTGAATAATTAGTAAAACTTCCAAGGTTGACTGCAATCTTGGGGAGTTGAGAGAAAAATGGAGGCAACTCTGAGAAACATCTTAGCACCAGACAGGAAAATAAAATAACCATATAGATGCCAAGATTTCTTTACATAATACCAATCTAACATGAAATGGCTATATCAGATAAAATGACAGAACTTCTGTCATTTGTGTAAGAGATTACTATTATGTGGAAATATTTAGAAAAAATTATTAGTGTTTATTGTAACATGTATTATTTGGATGATATTAGTATCTTAATCCTATTCTAGTTATGAAGTTTTAGTTATTATTTTTTAAACAAATCAATTTTATTGATACATATTAATAAAGCATACAATTCATCCAAAGTATACGTTCAGTGGTATTTGGTGTAATCACATGGTTGTGCATTTATCATTTCAATCATTATTAGAGCATTTTCATTATTTCACTAATAATAAAAAACAAACAAACAAGAAAATTCCTCACCTCTCAATCTCCCTCTCTTTTTCCTGCTGTACATAGCTGCTGTTTCTGGCTATTCTTGCACAATTATTTATTTGTTTTTTAAGCAGTTTTATTGAGGTGTATTTACATACCATATGATCTATCCAAAGTGTATAATCAGTGGCTTTTAGTATAATCACACTGTTGTACATTCATCATCTCAAAAACTTTAAAACAATTTCATTACTCCAAAATAAATTATTTGGATCTCATTGCTTTTAGGATAAACGTATTTCTTATAGTAACATCATCTTTTCATTTATTCACACACCAAGAATTTATTGAGCACTTCCTGCCTTTCAGCCACAAGGTTATGCACTATAGATTCAATGTTCTCAAGTTGTTTGCGGTCTAGTTGGGTATGACAGTCAGGGCTCTTAGTTGCAAGCAACAGAAGCTCTGCTGTCTGAGCTGAGCAGGGAAAGGATTTCATTAAAGGACACTAAGTTGCTCATAGAATCTCTCAGAGAGCAAGAGAATCAGATTCACATCCAAATAGCCAGAAATGATGTTCAAATTCATACCACCCTAGAAGCATTGAAGCCGTTAGTGCTGCAGACACAAGCACTAAACCCTGTCGTTTGCCCTGAAAACACTAGTTTGGGGGTACTGGAGGCTGCTGCTTTCACTCTGCCACTGCTGCCCTAGCAAGCAGTGTGACCCTGCAATTTCTGTCATCACCTGAAAGAGTCCCTACTTTGCATGATCAGTCTTAGTTTTAAAGTTCAGTGGATCAACCTGATGGCGAGCCTAGCTTATATGCCTTGCCTGGCTCCAAGAAAGGCTAGGTACATGACTATCTGGCATTTTCAGCTTCTGCTGTGGAATTTCCCAAATTTAAGTGTGGTGGTGGCATGCAGGACAATCACTTTGACAGATGTCCACTACCATCCCTGACTTTTGATCACCCAAACATCAACATGGATTCTTATTTCCTTATGTGCATAGCCTGTTCTGATAACACTCATGTTTATAAAGAAATGAGCTTACATGATTGATAAAGAAATGATGTCAGTAAAACACAGAAGTTACATTTGTCTGTGATTTTTCCCAGCATACACGTTTTTGCCACCAACTAACGATAAATGAATGCTCTCACAACTGAACATGGGTAGCTGTGGAAGAGTACAGTCTGATACTCAATACCCATTCACACTACTCCCTCCCATTTCATTTTGGGAATATATGTCTCTCCTACGAGTGTTCATGGTATGATTCTGCCCAATCTTTGTGCATTTTACTCTTGTCTCTTTAAGTCTCCAACTGTTTCTTATTTACTCTCCCCTTTAAAAAAATAAAGTCCAAGATTTTTTGGATAGTATGTCTTTATTTATTAGGGAGTATAACATTTTTTTTTGTTTTCTTAAAAAGCTGTGCTAAAATAGTTAGAATGCTTATTGTGCTTATTATTTCTCTAGATAAAAATTGCCTAGGTTTTGAGTGTTGGTCCCAATCCATTTTTTCGTAAGAGACAAAACATTATTTAAAAATGAATTTGCAGGACACGAGGTTTTTAGGAGCAGATAGATCTATTATAGCAGAATCACCTGAACTTAAAAAAAAATGCTTTCATTAACATGATGCAAAAATCTGTCATACTCCATTCCCTAAAAGTAGTAAAATTCACCATTTTTTCTCCTAGTCACAACCCTAGATCTCTGAGTTTTGTCATAATTCCATTTATGATGTGTGGACAAGACTGGAAAGTTCAACACCATCTGGCACAACTATAAAGATAGTGGGGAAAGGGAGGTGAAAGAAGAAAAGAAGTTAAACTCCATATACAATACAGAACAAGAAAGAAATAAGGGTAAGAGTCCTGGTCTTCATCTCTGAAGCTGGTCTAGAGGTCATAGTTGATAGTCATGATTTCCCTCTTTTACCACCAAATCTGTGTTTCCTTTGACTTCACCTCTAGGTTCTCTGACCAAGCTGTTAATAATGAAGGATCTGAGTGCATTGTGGTAGATTGGCTATTGCTTTCATTAAATTTTACCATCAGGGAGTTGATGTGGCTCAAGCGATTGAGCGCCTGCTTTCCACATGGGAGGTCCTGGGTTCAGTTCCCAGTGCCTCCTAAAGAAGACAAAAACAAACAACAAGCAAAACAAATGAAAAAACCAACTCAGGAGAGCCGATGGGGCTCAGTGGTTGAGTGCTGGCTTCCCAGATACATGGTCCCGGGTTCCTTCCCTGGCCCCCGGTACCTCAAAAAAGAAAATTACCATCATCAAAAGAATTATAAGGGATTCCCTGGGTCCTATGCATTCTCATCCTTTTTCCATTTTGTAGAAGCAAACTTTTCCTTTTGATAGCCTAGATAAGAGTTCCATGTGCTATTGGAAATATTCCAACACCAAACTGAAGTCCCAGGGCAAGGGAAGCAAAATTTTTTGAAGTAGATTATTATTAGATCATTAGGGCCCTCTCTCACTTCTAACCTTTGGCTCTAAGATTCATATATTCTTGCTATGGGAGAAAAATGGCATGATATATTGGGTAATTGTTTGGAGAATTTACTGCCTTTGGAAGATAGCATTCTAAATTCACGATGTATTGTCTCTCAGTGTGTGGTACCTGAGTCTTTAATAGGCCATCCCATTGTTTAATATGTCTATATGCCCTTAGGAAATGTTGTTTTAAGCCCATGGTCTTACCTCCTTTCCTATAAAGTGCAGTTCCTTGGTTAGAAGCAGTGTTTGTGGCATACCACAATGTTAAATAAGGCATTTATTTTATTTCACAGACACTGATGCTGATAGAAGCATGGTAATCAGGGAAGCAAATGCATCCCAGATAAATATCTAGTTACTGCACTGTCAATGATGGTAAGGATCCAATGCTAATGACCTTCAATCAGATGACTAGCTCCACTGAGATACAATCCCATATTGATGGAGTGTCACTCACCTCTGGTTACTGCTACTGACAGATTGTTCACTCATCAGTGGAAGTAAATAGGTCAGCCTTGGGTAGGTGAGGTCCTTAATGTTGAGTTCTTGCATAACCTTCAGTCTTGATATCATGACCACTTTGTTTTGAGCCTATTGAGCAAGAGTTGGCGTAACTGTGGAAAGTGGCTGACCAATATTCACAAAGAGAGTCACCTTGTCTACTTTATTATTGAAACCCTTCTCCACCCAGGAGGCCTACTGATGAACATTAACCTGGGACACCAAATTTCTCCCTTTTTGAGCCCATATCAAGAGGTCTATCCATGATGCTTTACCAAATGTCCTTCACACCAGGCTTCCAATATTCTTATTTCAGGATGTAAAATCTTCACTTTGGTCATATTTCTTTCAAGGGAAAATGGACAATCAAATATAACCACTCATAGTTCTGACATATGAGGAAAATTTATTTCATCTTTTAAGGAAAGATTAGTTGCCTCGACTGGCAGTCGACAGACTCCAGCTATCATCTCCTTCAGAGCTTGCTTCAACTGCAAGATCCATCTAGCCATGGGCATACTCTTCCCAGAGAAGCCCATACCTGTAGATGGATTGAGGTTGGAGAATGAGGGTCTGGCCATTTTGGCCCACTGCAGGATAACTATAATGAATATGTATCTGAGTTCCTCAAGGGGAATCCATGGGGTTCCCTCAATCTTTCTTGGTCCTTCATCACCATTTGACTTCTTCCTCTGCTTAATCCTGCTTTTCCTCTAGTCCTTTCTCAGGTGATAATTCCTAATAAACGTTTTGCATTCCAAACTCCATCTCAACACCTGAAGTACTTAGCCTATGATGCCATCTATAAATTGAACTGGAATTCTTTCTTTCTCACTTAACAGATCTAGGGAATGATCCACAGGCAGGGATGGGGGAGGTTTGGCCAAGGAGCAAGAGTAGCTGCACTGGAGTGAGAGCTTCCTGCTCATGCAACATATCTGTCCTTTTAGGACTTGTCTAAGCCAGATCTTTTATGTGCTACTTCCACCTGATGATGAGCATGCTTCACTTGATCGTTACTTTCTTAGATAAAAAACAAGTTTCCAGTCAATGGTTTAGATCACACAGTCACCCATCAACCCATGATCAGGTGGTCAGTAACAAGATCAAGAGCTGATGTCATTTAAAAACTGGGGACTAGCAAATTTCCCGTAAGGGCTTGTCTTCACTCCTAAACCCCTTAAGACCTTCTCTGAAATTTTCTTTTGAGACTTGACTTGTGCTCCAGGCACATCCAAATTTTGCAGACACTCTGAACACAGCTTATCAGTTGTATTGTAGAGAAGTGAACTCTGCTTTCCATGGTCTTATTAAATGACACATTTCCTAAACATAGGACATGAGTTCAGATGTAAGTGGCAAATGTCCACTAGTAGGCTCTTACTATTGCATTTTGGAACTGTATGATAGGCTTTGTAATGGAGCAAAACACAACCAATTAAGCATGCCCATGGTGGTGTTTGGGGCTCATCTAAACCAGTGTGGGGTAGAGGATGATTCAGGGAAGGATCCTTGGAGGCAGTGACATCTGAGATGGGGTTTGAGGAATGAGTCTGATAAGGGAATGTAAAAAGGAAGCAAGACATTCCCAGCAGAGGCAGCAGAGGCAGCAGAGGCAGCAGCATTTGCCAAAGCAGTAAGGTGATAGAGAGAAGGCACAGTCACAGAACTGCAAATTTTCAAATCAGCCTAGCATGTCATCTAATTTGCAGGCATGCTAGCTAGAACTATGTAGGTAGGGATGGCTTAGTATTAGTGGAAGGAACTGTTACAGAAATTATTTTTGTCCTTTCCTAACCCACTGCAAAGAAAGAGAATGTGTGGCAATATTGTACAGGTGACAAAGGAGAAAAATAAATTGGAAGGACCCCCCCCACATTGCCCTCTTTTAATCTTTGGGAAAATGTCTGGAAGAGGTTTATACGTGCATATTCTAACTTGTAATATGTCATAGCATTTAACAATGTAGGCTCTAGGGATTCACTGGCTGCATAGTATATTGGCTATGAAACCCTGAGCAAGTTGTTTAATCTTTCTGAACTTCAATTTCCTTGTCTGTAAAACAAAGAGAATAAGTCTCTAACTAATAATGTTATTTGTAAGAATCAAGTGAAAGGAGGCCTATAAAGTGCTCAGCAAAGTGCTGGCATATGAAAATTGCTCCAAAATTTGCTATTATTATTTAATTATTATCATCACTTGAAATGTCAGTATAGTACTCTACAAATATCAGAAAATTTAGATTAGCATATTAAGATGTTGGGTTCTTTACAGCTTTCTCTCTTTAGCCCATTTTACCATGATCTTGACACTCTTACTTCTTTCCCGTGGTACAGGATGGCTAACTACCAATTTTCAAGTCCATGTTCATTATTATGGAGATAATAGAAACACCATTCTCTTATGACACCAAATTATTACTTTTTAAAAAAATATATCCCCCCCCTTTCTGCTTGTTCTTGCTGTGTTCATTTTTGCATTCTTCTGCATCTGCTTTGTCTCCTCCCTCTGCGGCGACATGCCGAGTTAGCTCACCGGTGATTGGCGGCCTTGCCCACTCGCCGGCGGCCTGCCCCGCTGGCGGGCAGCTCTGCTCTGCTCGTGGGCAGGTCCGTTCTGCTCGTGGGTGATGTGCCTTGCCTGTGGCAGCTTTGCCCTGCTCATGGTGGCTTTTTGCCCTGCCCACAGCGGCTCTGCCCTGCCCATGGTGGCTTGCCCCCTCAAGGCAGTCTGCCCCACTCAGAGAGGCCCCCCGGGAACCGAACCCGGGGCCTCCCATGTGGTATACCAGCGCCCTATCCACTGGGCCACAGCCGGCCCCCAAATTATTACATTTATGTATGTTTTTAACTCTGCTAACTCCAGAATGTTCATGGCAGAGAAGAACCCTTAGCAGATTTATGAATTCGAATTCCTCTTGGTTTTATTAACAAAATAATCGCTGAATAATTAATTTATTTATATTAATGTCAGGGGTACCAAGCATATTTGTGATGTTCTGTACTAAACAGACAGGCATTTGTACTAGCTAACCCATATCTTTTGCTTCTTTTTGGGAGTTAGGAAGCATACTATGTAGAAAATAGAGTATCAAGGCTTCTCATACATTCTACCGCATATAGTGTTTCCCAAAATGTGCTTTGTAAACTGCTAGCTAAAGATTATTAATATTTCTTATATGAAAATGGATTCCATAGTCAAAGGGGTTCAGGAAATAAAGGTTTTAAGGAAGTTAAACAGGATTCCTTACTGCAAGACCTCTCAGGAATTTTATTATGTAGTTATATGTTATAGATTTCTAAGATGGGTTAGAGCAGTGCTATCCAGTAGAAATATAATGTGAGCCACATATGTATTTTTAAATTTTCTAGAAGGCACATTTTGAAAAGTAAAAAGGAATAGGTGAAATTGATTTTAATAATATATTTTACTTAACTCAATATATCCAAAATGCCATCACTTTAACATACAATCAATATAAAATTTTGAGATATTGTACATTCTTTTGTTCCATAGTAAGTATTGAAGTCCAGTGTGTATTTTAAATTTACAGCACATTTCAGTTTGACTAGTTACATTTCAAGTGCTCAACAGCTATGTTTATTCAATAGCTATCACATCTGACAGTGCAGGGCTAGACTATGCAATATTTCTCAAACTTGTTTTTCCATGACTTACTTTACACTGGGCCATTTTGATGCTTATCTTCCATGGAGCACTTTCTGAGAAATACTGTTTTATGAAAGAAACTACTGGAAGTATCACCAGAGAAAAGAGAAGAGTGAGGAGATGAAAATGGCATCCAGATATCAGATCTGAGCAAACCTGAAGCCTGTATGACTATTGACTTACCATTATACCTTGGTGGATCCATTTATATGCAGAAGCAGACTGCCATTCGATTGGATTACCCTGACAAGCTGGCAGAAGGAAAATTAAACTGAAACACGAGCAAGAGTATAAGGAATCCAGCGGTGCTCAGAACAAGAGCCTGAGCAGTGCACCAAGTTCAGCCTTGCAGAACAGACCCTGGTGCTCAACCAGAAGGACCCTTGGACCCCTCTGGCTGTAGGATGGGTAATGGTTCCCTGTAAATTTAGTCAATTTCTGAAACGATGGGGAATCCTGGAAAAGAAGTGTACAGCTCTCAGGGCTCTATACATTTTGAGTCATTCCTAGATAGGTTAGGTGAAATCCAATAGATAATAGTTGTTGGAACTGAGGTTTACATCCCAAACAAAGTTTGGTTTGAATCCATAGGGATTTCTTTATTTCTGTCTTGAAAGGACATAGCCTCAGATGTTTCTCGCCCTCAGTGACTGCCTCCTTGGCATTAATTTTATCCTCCTGGCCTGAATGAGTTCATTGTTCACTTCCCCAAGCACCTAGGTTACTCATAGGGTTTTAGGACCAAAGAGGATTCATGCATTGAAATAGGCGTAAACATTCTATTGTTTCTGCCTTAAAAAGGAATTACAAGAGGACCTTATTCAGGGACCAGACCAAGCCTTTCTCCATGAATGCTGACTGATAGAGCAAGGCAAAAGAAAACAAATCTTTTTTGCAACATTTGCTCAGAGTGTCTTGAATTTAAGCCTGAAGAGGAGAGATGTAATTTGTATAATTGCAGCGCTATGGATGGAACACCAATACTGCCAAATTTAATTATTCCCTTCATCTTGCCTTATTTCACTCTTGAAGATCAATATTCTTGATCTCTTCTTAAGCAGCAATGATTTCTACAACATAAACATAAATTTAATCATGTGCTGCCATCCCAGGGTTTATAGACTCTGTCAAGACAGAGCCCATTATAATTATTTTCTCAATCATTTGCCACAAGAGAAACACTTCAGGCAACACTAAAACTTAACTTAATCACTAGAAACAACACCAGTTCACAGATAGATCTTATTAGATGGCCATTTTTTAAAAGTGTAAAGCTCATTTCCCGATATTTTCACTTTCTGCTAAATTTCAAATTGTGTTTACTTGCTGAAATGCACTATTGCTTTATTTTATGTAAACCATAAATGCAATAGTGTCATGAAGACTGTTAGGAAAACTGATTCCCAATGCACCACATGCAAATTTCTAAGTCATAAATCATTGGGGATAGTTTATTTCCTTCTACTCTAAAAAGGAAATGATGTTAATAATCCAACTGGGTTGTAAATGCAGATTATAGAAATGACTAAAAGTAAATAAATTGTAATTTCAGGATACAAAACATTTTTCAGAAAGTTGGTGGCTCAGATGAGTTCCCAAACTCTTTTTGATCCAAGAGATTTTGAGATGAAACTAATGTAAATTAAACAAACAAATGGAAGCTTGTGAAAGAAGTCCATGGCTGTCCAGCAGAAGGATATAATCCCAGGAATGCCACAATCATACCTAATTATACATCTACCTGTTTTATAATAAAATTCTACAACTCAAATATCTGGAAACTCAAATATGTATACATCAATTACAAAATAAAAACACAATAGTCATTCAATCATATAAATTCATGTACAGGAATACAGCATTAATATAGAGAAATAATATATATGTATGTGTGCAAGTTCATGTATATATATGTACGTGTATGGGTTTGTGTTAGTATGTCTGTTTTAAGTAAGTGAAAATATGTGTGTATTTTAACATGCTTTTGCTCTTTATAGTTAAATATACTTGCTTAATACATGGCTTGCTTAAATTTGTTTTAAAGATGAAAGTAGGATTTATTAAATAACATCAAGCATTTTGGATTTTTTGTTTTGTTTTAAAAATTGGAATTTAAAATTATGTTCAAATTCATGACAAAATTTTATAAATTTCTTTTCAAAGAAGTAAGAAGAAATTTCTGATTAAAATCACTTTAAAGTAAGCTTTATAGAGTACATTTTAGTCTTTTGTTATTTTTATTATTAGCTTTTTATTTTTCTTATTTATTTATTTATTTATTTATTTTAAGATACTTAGCTTACATAAATGAAACATAAAAAAATGTAGGGGATTCCCATATGCCCCACTCCCTACCCCTCCCACACCTTCCTATGTTAACAATATCTTTCATTAGTGTGGTACATTTGTTACAATTGATGAACCCACATTGGATCATTGACACTAAGTGTGGATTATAGTTTACATTGTAGTTTAAACTCTCTCCCACGCAATTTTGTAAGCTGTGACAAGATATATAATGTCTTGTGTCTGTCATTGCAATGTCATGCAGGAAAATTCCAATGTCTTGAAAATGCCCCCATATTATACCTATTTTTCCTCTCTCCCTCCCCTCAGAATCTCCAGTGGCCACTGCCTCCACATCAGTGATAAAAGTTCTTCTATTGCTTGAATTGCTATATGTCTATAGCAGAATAACTGTAAATCCACTCTAGTCCATCGTTCATTCCCCAGTCCTGAGGATTCTGGGATGGTGATGCCCTCCCTGCCTCTAATTGAGAGGGGCTTAGATCCCATGGGGCAGATGGATGGGACCATCTTGCTTGCAGCTGTAGACTCTCTCTTTAAAACTCACAAAATGTAGAAAATAATATAACAAACACTCTGTAGCTACTACCTAATAGATTTAGTTAAATGTTACCATTTTGAAATATTAGATTTTTTTTAAAAAAGAAAATGTTACACATTTCCTAGAAAGCCCTATATATCCTTTTCCAAATTCATTTCCTTCACAAAGGTAAGCACTGTCCTGGAGTCTACCTTTCCCATCCCTGATTTTGTACTTTTAATATACTTAATCATGCTAAACATTTAACACATTCTCGGCATGTTTTTAAAATTTATTGAAATGACATCCTAGATATCATTATGTGTTTTTCTTTGCCTAAAATTATATTTTGAAGTTTATTTTTATTGGTTTGTATTTATTGTGATAGCTTTATTGAATTCATTTTAACTGCCATGTACATTTGTAAGAGCATAGATACAATTTCTTTGTCCATTCTCAAATTGATGGGCATTTGTCATTTCCAAATTTTTTGCTCTACTCAAATCAAGCAATGATTAATTTTGTGCATGTTCCCTTGAGCACATGTGCAAGAAATATGCTATGAACCATGGCTAGAAGTAAGATAATTGAGTTTGTGGGATGGGCAACTTTTATTTTATTAGGTCACCAAATTGCTTTTCAAAGAGTTTATACAATTTAAATTGTGGTACATGAAATTTCCTATTTTCGCACATCTTCACCCAAAATTGTTATGGTCAGCCTTTTTTATTTTGTCAAAGTGATGGATTTGAAAATAACTCATTTTTTTTTTAATTTGTACTTTCCTGATTGCCAAGACAGATGAGTCTCTTTTCATATGAGTATTGGATATTTAAACATTCTTTATTATGAATTGCTCAAATCTTTTCTTATTGGGTTATTATGATTTTCCTTGTTAAATTGTAGGAGCGCTTTGTATTTTATCAAAACATAAAGCCCTTTGTGACATGAGCGTCAAATAGTTTCCCAGTTCATCTTTATACTGGACTTAGGATGTTTTTCCAACTTTTTTTCCCCATGAATTTTTGCTCTTTTTTAAAAAAATAAATTCTTGCCATCTGTATTCTTTTTCTTTACTCTATTGGCCTTTTTCTCTTACTGCTTAAGATGTGTTCCTAATCCATTTATTTCCAGACTTTAAGTCTTTGCTTTGGTTCTAAAGACTTTCCTCTGGATATGATGATTCATCCAATGAAGTAATTTAAGCAGTGGAAATTTTAAGAGTAACAAGCTAGAGTATGCAACATTTTTTAAAAGAGAAGGGATCCTTTTTGGTTCTTTGTAATCACACAACACGTGTGGCCACCTAGTCTGCCTAGAGTGTTTGGGGCGGGGTTTGCATATGTAGTGCAAATTTAATTATGCCTACACTGGCATGCCCAGTAAACGTGAACATGTGCCGTTTCCAATTAAGAAACTCAACAACACTCCCTCTAGCTTGTCTTATAAATAAAGAAGTTAGAATTCTGTTTAATAAGGAGATCAGTGAGCCCCAGTTGGCTGAACAACTTCTAGAAGCATGATTTTGTGACTAAGGAATTATCCTTAGATTCTATCAGCTTATCCAGTAACCTCTAATTATGCCTCTCAGTACATGTTATTGTCCTTGGAGAGCAATCAAATACTTTAACTGAAAACCTATTTTTTTGGTGAAAGGTGAGAACTATTTTAAATATATATATATAAGTAATTTCTATCTTAAAGCAAATGATTTACTGGCAGGGAGCTGATGCAAGCTGATTAGCTGGTTCTATGGGGATGAAATCAGGTTGCTTCATTGACTAAACTTAGTTTTCACTATAATTAAAAATAATGTTGAAACTTGAGGTTTAGAAATAAAACCATCTGCCTAACTTTACAGTAAATATTTAGATGATTTCTTTGGTAGTTTAAAAATGTTTTAAGGGGCCGGCTGTAGCCCAGTTGGTGGGGCGCCGGTTTACCACATGGGAGGCCCTGGGTTCGGTCCCCAGGCCTCCTCGAACGGGCAGACCGCTTTGAGAAGGCAAGCCATTGCAGGCGGGGCACGCCGCGGCGGGCAGGGCAAGCCCCTGCGGGCAAAGGTGAGCCCCTGCAAGCAGGCAGCCCGCCACGCCGGTGAGCTGACCTGGCGGGTCACCCCGGCAGGGGGAGACAGGCGGACACAGAGGAAAGCAAAGAAGATGAACACAGCAAGAACAAGTGTGTGGGGGGCAAGTATCATAAATTAAAAAATATACATTTTAAGATTCAAAACCTTTACCCAATAGGCCATTAGAAAACCTCTCCACATATTGAGTGCTATCTTTCCTGATTCATTCATTATTTAGTTATTCCATTCAAATTGGCTTCCATTAATATGGTTTCTAGGATTTTGAATCATTTTAATATTTGGCATCCTTTTTTATCTTGTGTTTCAGAAAATAAGGAAAACAAAACAAAACAAAAACCTAAAACTTTGTTTTTGTTATGAGCAAAAAACAAATTTCCTCTTTTTAAAAAAAGTCTGCATGCATGGATAACCCAGAGAATAAATCCAGGCTCAGATACACAGAACCTCCCGTGGAGCGAACTGCTCTGCGGTGCACCAGCACACAACAGAAACTTTCAGCTCATGACCATTTTATCACTTATACAGAGCCAAGGGTCCAAAAGAGCAGGGGAAGAGATCCCATCATGTTTGGTCTCCAGGGGCAGCCAGACTGCCCAGGGTCAGGGTTGGGGGATAGCAGCTCCACCCTGCCACTGAGAATTCCTGCCTTGATTAGTATCTGAGGCTCCTTATTCCCTGTTTCTGGGTTTAAGGTCTAGTTGGGCCTTTTCTTTAGACCTAACTTCTCCCCCAGTTTGTAGAATGGAAGCAGACAAACTGCTGCAAAATAGAAGAGGAGTCCAGTTAGGTGAGGGCTGGGCGAACCCGCTGAGCATGTCTCAGTTACTTTCCCAGCAGTTCCACTCCACTGGCCCCATAGAGTTTCTGAAGAAGCGGTTGCGAATCTAGGAACTATGATTTCTACATAAAGAAATATTTTGTCTTTATCTTTCTTTTCTTTCCTTACTTTTTGGTAAATGATATCTGGAAATACAGTTCCTAGATTCAACCACAGAAATCATTGGCCAATTTTCCATTACTAGATACCTTAATAATTATTTTTTAGTGCAAAAGTCATAAGCTGCTTGCCCCTAAAAGGATGTAAATGACAACGTTTATACATCTCTAATATTAGTAAGGGTTGAATCCAGTGGAGTATTAGTCAGCCAAAGGAATGCTGATGCGAAATACCAGAAATTGGTTGGTTTTTGTAAAGGGTGTTTATTTGGGGTAGAAGCTTATAGTCACAGGGCCATAAAAAGTAAATTACTTCCCTCACAAAGTCTTTTTGCCACATGTTGGAACAAGATGGTTGCTGGTCTATGTGAGCGTTCATACTTCCTCTTCAGGCTCCGTGGTCCCAGCTTCTTCCAGTCTCAGCTGTAGGCTGGTACAAGGCTCATTTCTCTCCCCAGGGCTCATTTTTTCCCGGGCTCAGCTTCTCTGTTCTCTCCTCAAGGTCAGCTGTAGACTATCAGGCTCTCTCTCTTCCCAGGGACCCTGCCGTGTTTATGGAGCCATCTCTATTCCTCTGTGTTCTTCTCCTGTGTATTTACTTCCAGGGGCTCCAGCATCAAAACTCCAACTGTCTCCTCTACAGTGTTGTTTTCTCTGTGAGTCCCCATCCCCTTGGTGGGCAGAGCTTTGAAGTCCTACTTACTGGCCAAATCAAAGCCCCAGTCTTAATTTAATCTAGTAAAAGTGAAACCTCTGAATCTAATACAACCTAATATGTCCAGAGGAAAAGACCAGTTTACAAACCTAATCCAATATCTATTTTTGGAATTCATAAATAATGTCAAACTGCTACAAGTGGTGTGCTTATAATTGTTTAACAATTGACTTTCTAGAAACAGAATCTCTAATTTTTAGCATTTGCTGATTTCTGTAGTTTAACTACTCCCACCAAGGCTGATTTCAAGCTAACAATGTGACATTACTAAATGTGGAGTTAGGATGAGATTCACAGTAACTCACCATTATATAGTATTTTCTCCATACAGATTCATTAGATGTAAATAACCTTAAGAGCATAGAAAGTGTTGTTAGTTAAGAAGCAATGCATTTTAAGTATTTATTACCTGTGTTTTTATTATAATTTGTCTAATTGTAGGTTTATATAATTAAATTTTTAGTAATGGCTTCCTAACAAATGGCTCTCAAAATTGCTGAAAATTTAGTGGTTGGCTCTCATGAGCCAGTGGGAGGTAGCTCCAGCACAACACTGATTGGGTTGTTCCTCTGTCTGTTGATTTTTTGATTTGGCTTTATAAATAGTTCCTACATGAAACATAATAGTGGTGTTTGAGGGAAATTATTCCTTTAACTGTTATTAAATGTACATACGTTTCCCATTTCTTTTGAAAAAATAGATATAAAGAAATTAATTTTTAAACTATCGTTCCATTAATTTCCCATATATCTTGGCCAATTCATATTTTCATTACAAATTAATTAATTATAGTATTTAAAGAGGAAGATTTCCATTGCTGAATTTATATTCACATTAAATCTTTGTTTGAAGCTAGCAAACTGCATCATAATTAAATAACAAAGTTAAGATTGAGATCCTCTTTGGAAAGTTACTAGAATTCTTTCGTTATTCTAATTTGGATTTTGAAAGACAAATGGTATAGTGTGAAGAGACAGGGCTAAGAAATCAAACTGCCTTGTGTCCAAATTCTGGCTCTGCTATTCACTAGCTATGTGCACTTGAGCAATTTATTTAATTCTCAGTGTAAGACTCCGTTTCTCTTCTGAAAGTGGAAATCCTAACCCCCACTTTTGATATTGTGTAAGAAAGGTGATAATATATGTATTTGAAATATTTGATCTTGGAGTCAGTTTTGAGAGGGCTCGATCAGCTTGTGTCTCTTTCTCTCTCTTTGAAATTCTGTATTTAATTTTGAATTCATTTATTTTCAAAATGAAAACATAATATAAGCACTTCATTAAACAAGAGATAAAATAAAAACATGTCTCCTTCCTGTCTTGCCCCCGACCCCTAGTCTCCCTCATCAGTGGTACACCCTCCTACCAATTTCTTCAAGATTCTTATTCTCTTACAGAAATGGTCTTGTGCACCCATTCACATCTCTCTATATATTAATGTTCAGGACCTTACCTTTTCACCTAGCAATATATCTTAGATATTGTTCCATTAAAGTGGGCATAGAGCTACCTCATTCTTTTGTCTGGCTACTTACAACTCCACTCTAGGGATGTGCCAAAATTTGTTTTGACCACTATCCTATTAATGGAAATGTAGTTTTCAGTGTTTCTTTTCAAACATTACTACAGTAAACATCTTTGTGCACATATTACAGTTCGGATGTATAGTAATACCAGTATATTAACTTCACAGAAGAGAAATTATTGGGTCAGATGATTACATGCACTAAACATTTTGGCAAATAGAACAGCATTGAACTTCTAAGAAACTGCCAATTTTCCTCACCTTCCTAAATAAAGGTGCCTTTTCTTTTTTTTGCCCAATAAAAATATATCACTATCTTTTTAGTGTATAAGTTCTACAATAGACTTGTGATTCTAGCAGTGGAAGAAATGACAGCCTTGATATGGAGGCAGTGGCCACTGGAGGCCCTGGGGGCAGGGGGAGGGAAAGACAGGTGTAATACGGTGGCTTTTTCGGGACTTGGGAATCGTCCTGAATGGCATAGCAATGACAGATATAGGCCATTTTATATCTTCCCATAGCCTGCAGAACTGTGTGGGAGGGAGTGAAAACTACAGTGTGAACTATGGTCCATGCTCAGTGGCAATGCCCCAGGATGCGTTTATCAATTGCAATGAGTGTGCCACACTAATGAAGGATGTTGTTTATGTGGGAGAGTGTGGGAGGTGTGGGGAGCGGAGCATATGGGAATCCCTATATTTTTTGTGTAACATTTGTGCAATCTAAATATCTTTAAAATATAAAAAATAAAAATAAAAAAAATAATGACTCTTGCTCCTCATCCCATCCCTTAGTTTCAATCCATGCCTGACCTCCACCACAGAGCATCGCTACCAAGGTAGCGTTTGGTTATGGAATAAGGATATCTGTATCATTTATTACTTGGTAGTGGAAGAAATATAAAGAAAAGCTGGAATTTATTTGTTTGCTTTTAGCAGAGAGTATAGGATATTGGTTGCCAGTAGTGTTTCTGGAATACACAGTCAGAAACTCCTGGGTTTAAACTTCCAGTTTCAAATTCCTGTTTTATCTCTTATATTTTTATGTGAACTCAGTGAAAATACTTTAACTCTCTAAGCTTCCATTACTTTATTTATGCCATGTACACTTGCTGTGATGATTTAATGTGTTAATTCAGATTAAGTGCTTAAAACAGGGTCCAGCATATAGTTTACTTGGTAAATGTCAGATAACATTAGGAGAGCTGTCCAGCTCTCATTGTAGGATCCAGCAGCCTGAGGGCAGCTCCCAAACCAAAAATTGCAGGTGCTTGCATTTGGATTGAGAGTACACGATAACAGGTATACCAGAGAATGGCTAGGGGATCAGAGGGGATATGGCAGAGCACTGACAGCACAAGCATTCCTTAAATTATTTCATTCTTCTTAAAAACTGCCACGGATATCACTGGGAATGTCCTTACTGGACTTAGTAATTAGCTTTTAGTTTTAGATGGTAGACCATTCGGCCAAATGATCATTTTGTTAAGTATAATATAAAATAACAAGAAAATTGTATTTTTCACTTTTTAGCTGATTACTTTGGCAAATTTTAGACATTTCTATTTAAGCATCTAAAGCAAAAGAAGTTTATTACTTAAATTTATTCAGTAATATTTGTTAGTGTCATCAGAACATTAAACCACCTCTTCTGATGAAAAAGCCATTAGACTGAAACTGGTTAATAATCTCCAATATCAGGCATCCATGCTTTTGGCATTCACACTGACATATTGACTCTGCTATGTGTGGTTCGTGCCAAAGCAGGAGCCTCACAAATCCCACTTTTTAATTAGATTTTTTTTTCTTTTTGTAACAAACAACTCTCTATCTTTATATTAGGAGAAATGCTTCTTCCCTGCTGAGTGCTTAAAGGTTCAACTTTCAAGAAAGGAGGCAGATTTATTCTGGCATTTTATTTTCACATATTGGATTGGTTTCTTAGTATTTACTGAGCATTCAGAATGTGAAAAGTTCTGAACACAAAGACACCTTGTTTCTTGTCCTGTAGCGAATCATGAAAGGAAATAAGACCATTCAAATTAATTAGCTATTCATTTATATTTGAAAGAAGGGGTACTTTCAGGGAAAATTAGTCAATATTTAACCTTAACACATAATATTCCTTATCGAAGTTGTGCAGTCTCCCTGTGGTGCACCTAGCTTGGAGGTGTGCGTTTTTCTGGTTGCTCAGTCATCATGTGCGTAAAATATGTACAATGTCCCATTTACTTTTGGGGAACTCAGCAGGTTCTCAGAACTCAGGTCCTATGTATTGTTCTAGCTTTGGAGCAGTGTCTGCTTCTAGGCTGTTTAAAAATTTTTGTGGGCAGTTATTGTTTCTTAATGACAATGAACATGGGGAGTCAGCCTGATGTATTTACCAGAAGGAATTTGAGGAATTAGTTGGAAGGAAACTGAGGAGCAGGTAGGGTGTTTGCTTGGGTGGGAGGCAGACCTGAGCTGCACTGATGTATTTCTCCCCTTATTCCTACCCTTCCCTAACTTCTCTTAAATTCCCCCTTAACCCCTTGAGGCTTCCATTACCACAACCATGACCAAGAGAATTTCTTTCAGCAAAATTGATGTTATTTTCTTGAAAAAGTAAATGTTTCAGAGTCCAAGGATCTTAACCCTCCAAAGGGACAGTTGCATTCCAAAGAAGTGCTTGGTAATGACTTTAAATTGGTGTATTATGACAGAAATATTTTAGGGTTAACTCTCTGCTACTTCCTATCTATTCCATCGGACAGTGCTATTCTTCCTCTTAAAATCTAGGAGATAAAATGTGAGAAATGTCCTAGGGCAGCACCACACTCATTAATGCCCAGACTCCATTTTCCAAGTGGTTCTGTAAGGTAGAGGAAAGAGGGGTCGGGGAATAGGGTCCTCACTAAAAACTGTGTTATCACCAAGTGCATTTGCCTAGTGTATCTTCCACCAGGTTTTACCTTTGTACTTTCGATGTTGCCACTTCTAGCAACCCCTTCTTTTTGCATACAAATGTTCAGTTGACCTTCTAGCTACTGTTTTGCTGCCCTTGCTTTCCTCCTTGCACTCCCTTCCTCCACCTCCTCCTCACCCCACCCACTTGCTCATTCCTCAGCGCTGGACTTCTGGACCCTGTTCCCACCACTCAACTCTCCACCTTAGCCAAGAGACAAATCCCACTGCCATGGTTAGTCAACTCACTGGCTTTTAGAATCTTTGACCCAACAGTCCTTACATTTTGACCTCTGTCCTTGCTTTCCACTGAAACTGCTCTTACCTGAGATTATTTCATCATATCCACTGAAGACCTCTCTGTTGCTCTCTTGGTGGTATTGAGTATGGTTGAGTCCTCCTTCCTTCCTGAAACACATTTTTCCCTTGTACTCTAAGAAACAAACCTCTTCTGGTTTTCCTCTTACCTCCTTGACAGCAGTTCCCCAGGCTTCACTGTACCCTATTTTTCCTCTACCTATTCCTTAAGTATTGATATTCTTCAGGGGTCTATCTTAGGACCTTCTCTGTTTTTCTCCTGGGAATGTGTGCAGTAAGCTCATCTTCTTCTAAGGTTCCAGTTTGCATTTATATGATAATGACTTCTCCAGAATTGATCTCTCTCATACACATCAAACACACATTTAACTGCCTACTGGGCATCTCCCCTTGGATATAATCTCAAATTTAACATCATAAGACTGGCTAACTTCCTATCAAGTACAATTAACCACACTTACACACACACACACACACACATACACACAGTATCCCCAGCTACATTATTGTTTCTTAGTAAATAGCACCACCCACCACCTGGTGGCCAAGAAGAAGCTTGGTATTATTCTTCACTACCCACCACCAACACCAATCACTAAGCTTTTCTACCTCTACCTTTTGAATCCATTCGCATTTCTCAATATACATCCATAATGTTCAAGACCACATCTCCAGCCTCCCTCACTGGCCTCTGTGTGGCTCTTTCCTCTCTATCCCCACATTGCTGCCAGAGGGATTTTTATTCAATTCAAAGATGATAGTTCCTCACCTTATCAGCCACTTCCTGTGACTCTGGGTAGAGTCTGCACTCCTTAAGGTGACCCTCAAGGCTCATCAGAAGTAGTCTTATCTTTCCAGCCTCCTCTCTTACTCTTCTCCATCTTGTGCTTTCTGCTCCAGTGTATTTTACTCTCATGCTAAGCTTGACTTTCACACCGCATGGAAATGTTCCTAATTCCCCACCCCTCATTTCCTGCCACTTAGAGGTCACATTCTGCTAGGACCCTTCCCTGACCCCCAAAGCCTGTGATCAGTGTTTTGGCCCTTTCCTGGATGCCATACCACCCTGTGCTTCCCCAACAGCATTATCAACTTGCAGGGGACTGTCAGATTTACCTGTTTATATCCCTCACTGGACTATAAGATCTTCAATATCAGAGACCATTTACCTTGTCTATCTTTGTAACCCTATCCCTACACAGTGCCTGGCACATAGTAGGTCCTTCCCCATGATTTGCTAAATAAATGATCCCTGATTCTATGCATTAGCGCTGGCTTACATCCTGTAATTTAGCTGCCCACTGAACATCTATAACTCAATTTCTAGCTAGTATCTTCAGTTTATTGTACCCCCAAACTCAACTCACTTTCTTCCAATACTCTGGACTTTCTTTTCTCTCAATGGCAATACTATTATTCCAATCCTCTGGTCTTCAAAAACTGGCATCACCTTTGCCTCTTCTCTCTCCCAGCCAGCCACATCCAATGAGTTGTCAAATCTGTAGATTCTACTTTTACAAGGTTCTCCCATCTTTCCCTTTTTAAAATTCCCACTTCTTTACATCCTAATATAAAATAATCATTACATTTTGACTGGATACCTAAAATAGATAGTCTCATGGGTTTCAATCTTCAACCTTCTTCCAGTATATCCCACTATTAGATTAATTTCTATAAAGTACAGTTCCAATTATATCACTTCCTTGTTCAAAATCATCACAGATTCCCTATTGCCTAAATAATTTAAAAACCAATCCTCAGCTTGACCTTTAAGGCCTTCATAATACAACCCTATTTGGCTGCCCATCCCTATTTCTCATGTTTCCCTTTTAGAATGTGGGTGCTCCAGTCATACCAACAAATTCCACACTCTTTCACCTTGGTACATTTGTTCACCTTCTATACCATTAGTGGAATAGCCTCCTCTCCATCCTCTTTCTTCATATGTTGAAATCTGCCAACCCCATACATCAAGCTTCATCATAGAGGCTACCTCCACCATAAAGCCTTCCCTGGTTTCATATGATGAATGAGATTCCTCCCACATTTAAGCTCCCAGAGCTCATTGCTCCTCTCATATGATACAATATCAGTACTTGTCCTTTATTATAATCACATAACTCTAATACTCTTTTACTATTTCTGAAAACATTGAAGTTAGGGATGGTAGTTTGCTTATTTTTTTCCATTGAATTAACATTTATTTTCGTTTTTATTTATTTGTTTAATATATTTTTATTACAGAAGTTGTGAACTTACAAAACAATCATGCACATGTGTGGAATTCCCATACAATACCCCTTCAGCAACACAACACATTGTTATGGAACATTTGTTAGAGATTGTAAGATTATATCATCAGACTATTACCATTAACTTTGATCCATAGCATACATTTGGCATGTTTTTCCCCTAGTCCCTATTAACACAGTACATCTTTGGCATTGATGCAAGTATATGACAGTATTGCTGTTAACAATAGTCTGTAGGTTACAGTAATTGTATTTTTCCCATGCTTCTCCACATTCCCACCACCCTGTAATAGTGATGTATATACATTCTAGTTAACATAAGGACATTCTTGCATTTGTACTATTCACCTCAATTCTCATCCACCTCTGGGTTCATTGTATTATTCAGTCCCTAGGTTATTCTCTAGCTTTCTTTCAATTGACATTTACATCTCAGCCAAAATCCCACTTATAAACCAGCTGCATTTGTTCTACTCACTATAATGTATTACCATCAACTATATCCATTTCTACACTTTTACTGTCAAGTTAATGAAAGCTTCTACGTGCTTTAAGCATCAGTATTCCTTCACAGCCCTCCTCTTAACTCCTAATAACCTATACTCTAGGTTTTAACTCCATACATTTAGTTTTTGTATTTAAATCACATTACTGAGACCATGCAACAGTTGTCCTTTTGTGACTGACTTATTCCACTTAACATAATGTCTTCAAGGTACATCCATGTTATCATACGTCGCAATTTCATTTCTTCTTACAGTAGCATAGTATTCCATCATGTATATACCATGATTTGTTTATTCATTGGTTGATGGACACTTAGGTTGTTTGCATCTTTTGGCAATTGTGAATAATGACACTATGAACATCTGTGTGCAAATGTCTGTTCATGTCACAGTTTTCAGTTCTTATGGATATATTACTAGTAGAGGAATTGCTGGATCACATGGAAGTTCTATATTTAGCTTTCTGAGGAAATGCCAACTGTCTTCCAGTGAGGCTGCACCAGTGAAGGAGTATTCCTGTGTTTCCACATCCTCTCCTGCACTTGTGGTTTTCTGTTTTTTTTCTTAAATAATGCCCATTTTATGCTGATGTGAGATGGTATGAGATGATATCTTATTGTTATTTTGATTTGCATTTCCTCAATAGCTAGCGATATAGAACATTTTTTTGTGCTTTTTGGCTTTGTATTGCCTCTTTGGAGAAATGTCTGTTTATGTCTTTTGCCCATTTTTAAATTGGATTGCTTGCTCTTTTATTGCTGAGTTGTATGATCTTTTTATATATAATGGAAATCAAATCCTGATTGTATATGTGGTTTCCAAATATTTTCTCCATTCAGTGGGCTGTCTTTTCACCTTCTTGATGAAGTCCTCTGAATCACAAAAGTGTTTAAGTTTGAGATGGCCCCATTTATCCATGTTTTCTTTTATTGCTCGTGTTTTCAGTGTAAGGTTTTAGAAACCACCACCTACCACTAGGTCTTGAAGATGTTTTCCTACATTTTCTCCTAGAAGCCTTATGGATCTAGCTTTTATATGTAGGTCTTTGATCCATTTTGAGTTAATTTGCATGTAAGGTATGATATAGGGGTCCTCTTTCATTCTTTTGGATGTGTATGTCCAGTTCTCCCAGCACCATTTATTGAATAAGCTGTTCTGCACCAGCTGCATAGGTTCAACAAGCTTGTCAAAAACCACTTGACCATAGATGTGAGGTCTTTCTGAACTATCAGTTCAGTTCCAATGGTTGATGTGTCTATCTTTATGCCATTTCCATGCTGTTTTTTTTTTTTTTTACCACTGTAGCTACGTAATATGATTTAAAGTCTGGAGTGAAAGTCTTCCAACTTCACTTTTCCTCTTAAGATGTTTCTGACTATCAGGGGCCCCTTACCCTTCCAAATAAATTTGATACTTCTGTTTTCCATTTGTTAAAAAAAATGCTGGTGGAATATTTATCAGGATTGCACTGAATATGTATATCAATTTGGACATCTTAATGATATTTAGTCTTCTAATCCATGAGCATGGAATGTTCTTCCAATCATTTAGGTCTTTTTTATTTATTTTAGCAATGCATTGTAGTTTTCTGAATACAAGCGCTTTACATCATTGGCTAAGTTTATTCTTAAATATTTGATTCTTTTAGTCGCTATTGTAAAAGGAATTTTTT
>PVKH010000258.1:0-36034 GCA_004027955.1 Chaetophractus vellerosus
GTCCTTCAAAGGGCTTCGATGTTTTCTTTTATATTTAAAAAGAGTGAAGATGAAAGCTATTATTTGAATACAGCATTGCATTCAGTGGCACCAAGATAGTTATTATAACTGCCCTGATGAGACAGTCAAAGCGTCTCATGGAAGCCAGTCTCATCTAATGTGTATTTAGGTGCCTTGACTGCTGGTTCGCCCAAGTGATGTGGCATCTATTTGATGAAAAGATGGTAAACAACATCAATTACGAAATACTTCTGCTAACCAGAGGAAGCAAAGGGAGAGAAAAAGACACAGTGGGGGAAAAATCTGCTGTGATGGAAAGAGCAAAACATTTTGATTGAACTTAAAGACATGACATACCTTAATTTTTTCCTAGTTTTAGGATACAACTAACCAAGCTCTGCACTCTTCTTTGGAGACCTGACATATTTCATCAAGTTCAATAGAACTGTCATTGAACATATAGATCAAGCTGCCTTCAATTTCCTTCAAAGATTTGATGGTGATTTTGCCATAATCCCTGTGTAAAACAAAATGATTGTATGTAAAACCCAAGCCATAGTAAAACTATCAGCTAAAATTGAATTTTATCTTCTTGTGAGGAATTTTGACAAATCTAATAACCAGTAGTAAGGAGTTGCCAACTTTTCACAATCTAAATTTCCCTTTTCTAGGGCTATGGATTTGGTCCAGAAAATACTATGATTTTTTTCCCCATAAATAAGCCTTGTCAAACATCAACCAGCAAACCCAAAAAAGATAAACTAAATAGTTTTAGCTACCCCCAGTTTGCTAATTAATTATAAAGATTAATATTTATTTTTGTGTATCTCAATATGTGTAAAAACAAATTTTAAAAATATTGAATAATATTAGTAGAATTATTATGAAATCTAGATTTTGTTCCCAAACATCTTAAATATATTAGCTTTATTTTGATCATGTATTTCTCTATTGATAGATCTAATTATACTGTGCAATCTTCATATGATTCTTCTAGTCTATAATACTATTTAAATTTTCAAATAAGAAAATATTGAATGTGCTTTTTCTCTTTTTGACGAAGTTAAAACAATTTTGTTTCTTTTCTTTTTTTTTTAAATACTGATTCATAAAATCCTGATATTTTGTTTAAAAAAAAGAAATACTATAAAAGATATTGTTTGGGATGCATAAGTTTGTAAGTTTGTTAATCTTCTCAGGTTAGACATAATGCATCATTTGTTCAGGAATGTATTTCCACTTTCATTTCAAGAGAATGTCAATGTTTTCCTGAATAGTTTCCAGGTTACTATATGTTTTCTTCCCACAATTTTCTCCTTTGCTCTTTGGCACATAGGGTGAAGCTCTGGGGATGGGAATTTAGTAAGCACCTCTGGAAGTGCAAGGAAGTGAAGTGAATGATTTTACACATCTTCCACTGCTCTTCCCATATCTTCAGTCACAGACTGTGTGGGGAGGTGTAAATTACCCATCTTTTCTGTCTGGAGTTTTGACGTCACTCTGGTTCACCTTGGCTCACTCAGCACTCCGGTGCACACCCACTTAGCAGTAAAAATAACAGGGAACGGAGAGTTAAATAAAAATGCCAGATATATTTGAAGGAATTTAAAATCACAGAGAATGGATTTAATGTTTTAGCATGTAGAAACATCTGAAAAGTGAAAAAATACACCAGTCAAGTGCTTTGTGGTGTGGTGACAACATAGCTTTTGACTGATTGATTTGACTGATTGATTTTACTGATTTATTGAATTATCATTATTAGTGAGATAGAACTGGGCTTTATATTAAACTTGAAAGTTTTAAAACAAAACAAAACATCCACCCCCACACACATGGTAACATTTTGGAGTAAATGCTATTCATAGATTTATCTGGAAAAGATTTCCTAGAATTTACAAAATTCCTCATGTTGTAGATAGGGAAACTGAGGTTCAGAGAACGGACCAAAAGTTATGCTTGCAAAACTCCCAAACCAGTGCTGTGCCATGCTTCCTTTTGATAGCATACAGATGAATCCTTTCAGTATTTTAGGTTGAGTATTTTCAATGTCTTAAATTAAATATCAATTTCATTACTTAATATTATAAATCTCTTGTTAAAAAATTGTATAATATCCTGATTAGATTTGAAAGGGTAGCTAGAATGTGTTCTTCCATGAATATTGTTGTGGAAATGAAAGGTTTGTGTAAAGCATTTTAATGGTTATAGGGTTTTTCTAATATTCCTGTTTTCTTTGGTCATCTTTTATTAGATTTTGAGGTAATTTGTTGGTCTCTTCTCTCTCTGTGTCATGTTCCAGGTAACTAAGGAAATCTAAGAATCATAGGAACTTGAAAGGGGATGGGAGAGTACAAAATATATTCTCTGCTATTTTTTTTTTCAATTTGGGTAAAACTTTTTTTTTTTAATTAAAATACCTCCAATGCAATTTCTTGGCCTATTACCCCTGACAGTTGCTGTAAATTATATTTTAGCCTGTTAATGGTATGACACTGTCTAAAACATTCTAAGCCTATTCTAAGTTTCCTTCAAGTGTTGAGCCCTCTATAAGGACAGAGCACTACTGAATGGATCTGGGTATATAAGCAGGATCAATTGGAGATAGATGTATCCATTAAAAGTTTTGATTTATCTACCAAAGGCCAGGACAGAGGCCAATGGATTTAAAAAATATCCCACCAAAGAGTCAGTTTAACATTTCTCATAGAATTCTCTTGATTAAAAGCAGCCTAGCAGCCAGCCAATTTTCCCTGCAATTGAATTTGCATTGTGTATAAATTTTTTTTAAAAAAGCAAACACACCATCAACATTTTAAAAAATTCAAGAGAGTTGTGGGGGCGGGGGGAGCTCCCCTCTTACATAAAAAATTGTTTTAAATTAAATTTTAAAACTTTCTCTCCCTCCTCCCTCTCCTCTCTTTCTCCTTCCCATTTGTCTCTCTTCTCTTACCCTCTTCTATATAATATCACTTGAAGGTATGCTATGGCTTAATTCTGTAACTCAGTTTATTTTTGTATTTCTTCTTTTGTCACTTATTTTTCTTTTACCCTCGAAAAGTTATGCTGGCACACTCAAATTTAGGTAGAAATAAAAGCATGATCTTCCTTAGTAAATTATGATCTTGATTTGTCTTGCAGTCTTACCCTTGTAACTACACAGGACCTGATGTGGCATGGATTCTAACCCGACATCCTCACTGTTAGGTGTGAGTAGGAAGAACTGTGGAAGCCAAGGGCTTTGGGCTCACAAGCTAAAACTTGCAAGCTTGGCAAGTCCAGATGCCAAGATTTGAATCTCTAATAAACTACTTGCTGCCTCTCCAGTACAGATACCCCAGGGCTGCTGGAAAGGGATTCTTTTCATAGGATACATGCTCATAGGATTTAATATTATCTTTCTGAATGCTTTGATTTAATAGTTTGTTTTTTTTTAATAAATCTCTCCTTATTTTTAGACCCCATGATGTGATCCCAGGTTAATTCTTCATGCAACAGTAGTATGAAATCCAGTCTCTCCACTGAGCTAAAGATTCTTTTTCCTTTTTAACCATGTGCCTCAGACTAAAAAAAAAAAATATATGTCTTGCCACCGAATGTCTTTTTACAGACTGAAAAGACTTTTAGGCTAAACAACATTTGTTTGGCTCTGATGTAATCAAATGTAATTTCAATCTTCTTGAAATATTCAGCCCTGCCTGTCTGAAATTGCACATATGTGTCAGCTTTCAATTTTTCTCACTAGCGTTTTACACATGAAATCTATTTTCCCTAAGAAAATGGAATCTGTGTGCCTTTGTCTCTGGGCACACTGTTTTCAGGCATGCTCTGGCAGAGGCTTTGACTGTCGAGGCACTGGGGGAGGGGCCTGGCAGTCATTTGTCAGCTTCTCTTGCATCTGTAATTTCTGGCCACTCAGCAGTATTAGAGGGTCTTAGAAAGGGGTAGGGGGGAGGGGGAAGAGCTTGTCATTGATGAAAGCCAAACCCAGAATAACTGCCCGATGTTAATGACCAAAGAGAGAGGGGAGATTCTGAAAAACGATTATTGTGCTTTAATGACAAGATTTTTGGAAATGGCTAATTCGCAAAATTGCACATGGTAACAGTTTCTGATCTCAGTTTAGAAAGCCCCTGTCCATATTGTGTTACCGATTTCATTGCTTTTAGCTTGGCAATGGCTCATGAAACTATTTTAATTTTCCACCAGTGGCTTCTGGTTATTTCTGCCCTCATTTCCTCGTAACAAAACTGACAGCCCAATTAAACATCTGCAAATTTTAATCTGGATTTTCCCCCATAACTATTTTGCTTTTCTTCTAAAGCTTCCAGATGTTTAGGCTCCTTTATGATTTTAATACATGCAAGTATATTTATTCCTATTTCAAAGAGGAGTAGATGGACTGACCAGATGTGTCTACATGAAAAGTTTCTTAATATACCAATAATCGGGTCAGTGTTTTTGTCTCTCTGTGGATGCATTTACATTAGAATATATTTTATTGTCTTTTAACACTTTATTATTTGATTGGATCTTTGTAACATTTTTGTGGGCTATTAGAGTTCAGATATCATACTGTGATCTGTTAATTAATCCTTTTGACAAATCAGAATCTAATAATAGGGAGAGATGCTGCTGTGGTTTCTTTTTACTTTCTTTCTTTTTTATTTATTTATTTTTTTCTGTGAGAGATAAAAAGTTATAATCTATGAGGCAACAATGTATTTTACCTCAGTTTCCGGCTTTGTATAAACATTAAAGGAATCATCAATATTTTGCCTTGAAGTGTCTGGACAAGAGTTAAAAGAGTTTCTCATATATTTAAAGAAAACCTGTTTCCCATAATTAATAACAGGAAGCCAAGTCAACAGGCTTTTGCTGACAAATGAAACTGAAACAGTATAACATATACACAGAAACATAGGAAACTGAACAATGCAGCATTGTCTGGTTATAGCTGCAGAGTTGTGCAGTTCTGATGTACTGAGGCAAGACTCACATAAAACTTCATTAATTTTACATTTCAAGGTGATTTCTGATCATTTAAACACATGCTTGTAGAGCACAATCATTTTTCTCATTGTCTAGTATTTAAAAATGATCTCAGGCTATTTATGCATTTAACTTTTAAATCTATATTCTAGATTTTCCAGAGAATTAAACATGAAGGAAGATGATCTTTAAAAAAAACAAAACAACTAACCAAAAAACAAAACTAACACACACAAAATCCACACCGTTATTCTTCAGGTTTTAGAAGTACATTTCTGTAAACCAGAATATGTAATAGGATAGTTTTGGTACATTTACTTTATTTTTGGGGTGTGGTGGGCAGGGATGAGGGTATATTCATGAGATCTTAAGCAAACTAAATGCAACATTCATTAATTAGACAGAAAATGGATAACTGGGCAACTTGACCCACTTGTGCCTGAAAGCTCCAGGCAAAGTTTACCAAGAAAGTAATGTGTCTTTATCTTCCAATTGTATCGTATAGTGGGACTGTCTGATCTCAGCTCTGACCTTGAGAGCAGCAGACTGATGTGATACGTGGTTTCCCTGCTTCTCAGAAACATTAAACAAGATTTTAAAATCTTGGGATTTTACAGAGTCAGTTGCTTAATTTACAGTTAATGTTTAGGTATGAATTATTTGATTCTGCTAGTGAATTTTTTCATTATATTTAGAGGTGATTGCCCGAGAACTATTAAATGTAAAACAAAGCTTAATTAAATATCTATTTTTGTTTATTGGCTGAATGGGAGAGTAAGGAATGAAGGCAAAACTAAGGAAATGCTTTTGTTTTATGATGTACTATATTTTTCAAGTTAAAGGATGTATTTTGACTACAAAAGAGATTTTGTCTCTTTCTCTGTCTCTCTCTCTCTCTCAATTTTCTCTAAAAGGAATTCCAAAGAGAAGAAATATACAGGTATGAATGGATGCTAGCAAAGTTATTTCTTGACTACTCTGTGAGACCTAACTTCCAATGTCTTTAGTAGCCCTTATAGTTTACCTCGTACCTAGTGAACTTCAGACAAAACCTGCAATATTTCTGTTGTGACTGTCAGGTACAAACTGGGAAATGTCTGTTGACACTGTTCACTGAAGAGCTAGGAAACTGTTGGAGAATTGGCACAATTCTTTGACAGAGAATTCAGCAGTTTCAACCTCCCTCTGCCTCCCCTCCCAAGATTCATTGCCATCATCAAACAAAACTCTATGGCTTTTCCACTTCCTAAAACCAGGAAGTGCTATCAAACTTCAGCCAGGTTTCTTGAGATCTTTTTGTCTTGTTTTTTTTTGTGCTTTGGTTAGAAAATCCCAATATATTTCCTGTCATTGTCATCTTTCTAAACTCTGCAACCTGTAAAACACACTGAACCCAAAGTAGGAAAACATATTATTTAAAACAAATAATGTACTAGCAACAACAAATCATTAAGATTGAAGAGCAGTTCTAAAAAAGCTGTTCAAATGTGAATAAATGATGGTTGTGATAGGACCTACATTAAAGTATCAATTACATTTTTATTTGTAGTATAAATATAAGTCAGGACTGGACATGCACACTGTCCATAAATATTAGATATGCTGAGTATCTGAAATAAGTGATAATACAAGCCTAAGTATAAAAAGGAGCTATTTCATTTTTGCCTTACAATAAGCAAAATGGTAGAATACTACTTCCATCTAATTAATATTCTTCTTTCTTCTTTTTCCCTTCCCACCATCATGTTTCCTCCTTTCAAAGGATATCAAATTTGCTTTGATAGTGAGAAAATTATGTGTGTAAATTTTAGTTTTAGAAAGTAGAATATTAAGTTTGTCTTTGTGGTTTAACAAGTAAATTATATTATATTTCATCCTTAAGACATTCAGGGATTGATTTTGTTCTGTTTTACATAAATGTGTGGATATTTAAGAATTAAAAATTATTTTAAGTATTAGTTGCAGTGTTTGATTTCAGTGAAAAATTTGAATGATGTTAAGAGAATCCCTAATGTTTTAAGAGATTGTGCATTTACTTATAGATGGCTTAGACTATCTAATTATGCACCATGAATTTTGTTGAATTTTACTTGCTTCCTGAGAGAGGGTTTTTTCCAAACTTAAAAATATGATACATAAATTCTCTATGGAAGAAAACTAGAAAAAAATGCACACAAACTTTGGAAAATAATGCTGCTCAATTCTAAGTTTCTGTTGTGCTTGGGAAACATATTCTTAAAGTTTTCAGCTCGCTTTTATTTAAAAAGTATGATAAATAGGCATGTCAAATTGTACATAAATGATAGCACACAAATCAGCCTTGCTTGTTTCTGTTGTTTCTACATTCCTTAAATAAGTATCCATTGCTTGTATAACAGGGTGGGTGCCCTTTCATTTGGCAAATCCTATTTCTTCATTGGCTTTCACATTTCATGGAGTAGGGATACAGTCAACAATCATTTATCTATCTGGGGAGCAAGATTTATTCAATAGGATAACCATAGATTTTTCTCTTTTCTTTTAGGTGTGTTTTGTACTTTCTCTTGTAAATTCTGTGGCAGCAAACAGTGATCAAGCCAAACATGAGTTTGAATCCTATAATTTCAGATTATAAAAATTCTTCCTTTAACCAGTTTATTAAGCAAAGCCACTCAATATGTATTTATTTTTCTTTCAGCATAATACACAAATTTCATTATGCATATTATAGCAATATCTTTGTTTTCAAATATTAGCTTTTACAAAATAAACACTGTATAGATTATGAAATTTATTGTCACTTTGCTATAAAAAGAGATCTTCTTTGTTTTTTATATTATATTACTAGTATTTCAAGTATAATTTCAAGAAAAGTTATTAGGTTATAGTCTTGTAGCTCCATGATAATGTAGTTCCAATGTTAATTATTATCTTAATAGGATTTAAACATTTAGGGGCAGTTTTTTTTTTTTTTGGTTTGTTTGTTAGTTACTGGAATTAGGAGATTTTACACCCTCGAATCTAACAAAAACAGATAGCTATTTCATTGCACTCTCTCATATTTAGCATATTAATTGAAAGCAGAACAGAACAACACTAAAGGAAAGACACAGAGGATAATATGCTCTGATTTCTACTCTTATATAATAATCTGAAAACAGCTAAAATATCCAGTCAGGGTTTAAGCATGCCTGGCTTTCAATTAATCCAACTTCTGAAAAGATGGAGTTGAGCATTAAAACATCTGACAGAATAAATAACTCTAAACCTACTTATAGTTAACCTACATGCATCTATTATAGCGTCTTCTAACACAGGAAAAGTCACTTGCTCCCTTTCATATCTGAATAGGAACATGAAAGACAAGTTACATTCTGGAAGGGACCTTAGACATCATCCAACCAATGAGACTATTCTTAATAATTAAAAAGTACCAACTTGAATGCTCACGGTAATGGTACATACTTAATCAGAGACTGCTCCCTCCCGTATTTCAATACGCCTGTAACTCAGGAAAGATCCTGGTTAGATGAAAGTTGATGCTTCCTATTTCTTGTACTGGTCCATCTCCCATATGCACATTTGAAAAATTTTCCATGATCGGAGATTAGCACAACAGCTAGGACTGAAATAAAAAGAAAGATCTAAAAAAACATACCTTAAAAGAAATGCAAGACTCCTCTTTGATGGGACAGAGAAAAGGTTAAACATTCTCTTTGGACACTTGGAAAAATGCTTACTAATTTTTAAAAAATTGAGTAATGAACAATTGGTAGGAGTCACGAGATATCATTTATTTAGCCCTTTAAGACTAGTGGCAGGCTTTACTTATCATTTAACTTGAAGGATGATTTGGGATTTTGTGTTCTGAAGGCAGTGGCTTTTTCTAATTCTCTGTTATTCTGTCTACCCTTTGGTCAGAATATCAAGCATTTGGGGGGCTGTCAGTAAATGCACAATACATAAAATTTTATTTGACTTTCCAGGGGAAGGGAGTGGTTAAAGCAACGAAGGCTTGACTCAAGAGCCTGAGAGAAAAAATATATGTATACAATATATATATTTAAATTTTTCTATTTGAGTCAGGTGTGGGTCTACTGGAAATCTGTAGGAAAGAATCTTGTGAGGAAGAAATGACTCACAAGTGTGTGTGGGGGGAAGACTTCTAATGTCAGCTTCCATGTTTCCTGATTAAAACATGGGTATGTGCATCATGTTCTGGTATTCCAAATATAATAATAACAACTAAGAATCTCCAAGAATCCTTAAACTGTTATTCAAGAACAAGAAGAAAAGGATTGATTAACACTGAATGTTCCAATAAAAGGAACAGTCTAGCACAATACTATCATTAGGAATAAACCTGATTGGTTAACGTTTTAGAGTAAATGAACAGATGATTGAGAAATGTTTCAGAATAAAAATGATAGGTCACTTCTTAATGTTGCAGAAAAAATGAATATGTAAATAGTCAGGACTAGTTTATTAAATTGAATCTTTAGGTATGCTTTGAATAACATTTATGTGTTAAACACAAACAAACATATTTAAAAACAAGGCAAATGGGAAAATCACTTACAGCATTCTCCCATATAGGTGCATAATTGCTCATATATGAATTGTTGCATCATTGTTTTGGGCCTACTTAATTCAAAATATTGCTAGAAATCACTACCTCATCTTTTGAAAATGAGATGCCAAAGATTTTTTTATGAAGCTGAACATTTAGTTAATATTCAAAATTTTTCCTAATACTAAAAATACTCTACATATGGCCTTTACATTAAAAATAAATCCTCTTGGGTAGGTGAAAGAAAACTGGGGAAGTATGAAATTTCGTGGAAAGAACTGCAGCCTTGGAGCTCGCAGAACTGCTTTGGCCTGTGGCACAGAGACCGCCGCCCAGGCCTCTCGGAGACCTGGGGTTAATGCTGACAGATGAGCTCCCCAAAGAGGAAGAGTGAGAATAATTGCTGCTATACATATGGTATCATGGAGGCCCTTCAGAAAGGAGACTTTTCTTTACATCTGGTAGAATTCTGCTTAGTCAAAGTCTTAAAGGATAATTTGACCATAGATCTAACTTAAAATACATCCAGCACCCAGCCACTTCTCATCACCTCCACTGCTACAGTCCTAGTCCAAGTCACCGGCTTCTCTTGCCTGGGCTGTTGCCATAACCCCCAAGTGGTCTCCATGCTTCATCTTTGGTCAATACTCCTAATCTAGTCTAACATTTCCTATTCACAAAGAAGCCAGAGTGACCTTATAATGCTGGAGTCAAATCATGTAAATCCACTGCTCAAGTGCTGTGACATCTTCCCCTCTTACTCGGAATAAATTCCCAAATCTTAACCATGGCATGCTAGGGTTGATGTGCCTCCCTCCACCCCTTTAGCATCTCTGCTGCCCTTGGTTCCTTGTTTAGTCTGCCCCAACCATGATGGCCTCCTTACTCTTCCTCAAGCACCCTCAGGGCATTCACATTAGCTGTGACCTCGTCTGTAAACCCTTCTTTGGCTATGCATATTGCTCCTTCCAGTCTTTCATTCAATACTCAGTTCAAATATTACTTTATCAGAGAGGGCTTCCCTGAAGACCTTATAAAAGATGTCATGCCTCCCCCTTCCATCACTCTTTTATTTCTCTTCTTAGCATTTCTTGACATCTAACTTACTATATATTTACATGTTTTCTGTAAGCAAGGAATGTTTCTGTTTGGTTTACCATTGTCTCCTCAGCACCTAGAAGAGTGCCAGACTTATAATTAATATTTGCTGAATAAAGGAATGGATGCATAGCAATCAATTCTCAGAGGTACACAAGCCATTAAAACTCCAAGGATTACATCTAATTTCTGTATCACACAGTAGCTTCTTCTCCTCATCTTATAATGGTCCTTTGTTATGTGTAATTCATTCATTCCCAGGGTTTACTTTTTTAATGAGTTTTCTTTATCTGTAATTTAAATGATTCATATTTAGGGTATATTACCGCTAAAATCTATAAAGGTAACTATTGTTTTCAACAGTGGATATTTTTTGAGCATAATTTGTAAAGCCATGGGAATCAGAGAAAATGTAATTTATGTAATAAAATCAAACCACTGCTATACAATTTCTAAGGTTTTTGTATTTAGCTTATAAAGACTGTTGGATTACTACAATTTAGACAGAGAGAATTTAGTGCTCCTAAAATTACTAGAGCTGTTTCAATTTTAGATCTGGCTCTTGGATTTCTGCAGGTTTTATTCTAAGCCCTTATCCATTCATTCAATATTTCAACAAATACTCATTTTGCACCTACTAGATTAAAATCACTCTGCCGGGTGATTGGGATCCTGCCTTCAAGGATCAGTCTTCTAAGGATAAAAAGACAACACAAAGAACAAAATGCTAAGTCCCCTGAAAAGGATGGAGCTGAAAGGTGCTGGGAGTTTAAAGTAGTGGTGAAGTCAGGCAGCAGGATAGATAGGAGAGGAGCATTGAAAGTGCCCTTGGAGTTGGGTTGCATTTGGACATTCGGAGAAGAAGAGGGGAAGACATTTCAATAGGAGGAAATAGCATAAGCAAACCATCGAAGTATATGCAAAAGAAAACAATAGGTTCACATAATAAAGGGAAACCTGGGTTAAAATTGTTTATTCATTTAAATTATCTGTATAAGGGTATAGTCACTCTAGTATGACCTAAATTGAAATGGACTTGTATACACGCTTGGAAATATGCTTTTACAAAACACACATTTCTATCGTTTTCTCTGGTTTCATAATTTAATTAAAAGAAATTCTCAAAGATTAAGGTAGGATTAGAAAAGTCAAATCATAATTATATACTATTACTGTCAAGGTATTCAAACTTTGAGCCCTTGAAGAAAAGAAACAGGAAAAAATATAAGTTACTAAATCATTCTTTATATTCTACATAACTAGGATATGTGCCACCCACATTAGGTTTCATTTTAAATGTGTTAACATCAGATCTTTACTCACATGGCAAGATATGCACCTACATTGAAGCACATTGAGACACTTTTCATGCTTTGTCTACCCAGTGAGTATTAATATGGCAAACTGGCTAAGAAATCTTAGGGTAAAACTGTTATTCCATATTTGTATTTCCATTGAGAATCAACATTTTGTCATCTGTGTGTAAGCCATGACTTCACTATAACTTTCTTGATACATTTCATTACTAGCAAATATATGGTAGAGGATAGAAATACCATTTTCGCATAGAATTTCAGCATTGTGCATTTTTTGCATCTGAAAGCATCTTTCCCTGTATACTGTTTCTTTTTCGAATGAAAAATGTCAACATTCCTGCAGGGCAGGACAGTTATAAGGGGTTTTGCCAGGCCCAAGCAAATATCAGCTCCTCACTGACCATGCACGTGCCTTTTGGAAGTCCTTATGTGGATTAAATCCTTGATTTCTTCCTTATGTGGGCTTCATTTGTTTTTTACCCTTTTAAGTAATAAAATTATATCTGGCCTGCAACTACACTGACCTAAGTGAGTGCCCCAATTGTGTAATGAAGACAAAGAGGAGGAGGTGAATAAATAACTGCTTGCTCTTAGTCTTTTGTTTAGGGGAAAAAAAATAGTTTGGGAAAAATATAAATTATGTTTCATGTTTGAACTAATATTTCATTTGGGAGAATTACAATTAGATATCTCATCTAAACTGATACCTGAGTTATCATTCTAAAATGCAAGTTTGATCTTGTCATACCTTTGTTTGAAATCCACAAATGACTGCCTATTGCCTGATATGTAAGAGCTCCAACGTGGTTATGCAAATGAACCATGTGTCACAAAAAAGCCAGAGGGGTTTCCCAGAATAAAATGCTCCACCCAAAGTGTTCCACTCTGAGGATGGAATGTTGGATAGATGCCTCTCTGAACTCATGACGTTTTGTGGCGTAGAAATCAGTGACCAGGCAGGGTGGGTGCCTTGAGGCTGGCTAGCTGAATATACCATCATCTTCAGCCATGTCTTGCTATATAATCCCTTGGTAAATCCTGCCACGGACTCCCTCTTAAAATTATTTCAGAAATAGGTCAGTAGAAGGGTGTTGACTGTGTCAGAGTCACTTGTGCACTAGAATCATTCTGATGCACAACACTGGCTTTCTCAGGAGTCACTATTACAGCTCTAGAATGTCTGTGCTAAAAGGCACCAACTCCAAAGGTTATCTCTGCCATATGCCACAGCCAACCAGCTGTTAGCTGTTAGCGGGGAACAGAACATACTGGAGGAGAAGCATGAGCGAATGCCACACCCCTATCAATTATTTGAACAAAATTGTTTCTATTCTCCATAAAAGTTAATTAGTGCTACATGGCGAAATGAGTGGGCTAGAGACATTTTCAACATGTGATTAGATGAAGAAGGATGTGTAACAGTTAGTAGAACACATTTATCAAATGTGAATCCCAGGCAACAAAATTTTTCATATGACAAAATATTTTTTCTAGATATTTGCCATGCCTTATTGTTAAAGCATTTATGATAGGCAATTTTAAAAGGAAGCTTTGTAGAAATATTGAATGGAGTCCTTTATTTAAAAGGACATACTTAATTTGATGGTGAAACCAGAGCTGAGGAGTTTGGAGGTGGGCTGAAAGGAAGGCGGTTTTCTTGTGGTTGGCTTGCTCCCTCCCCCCTTTCCAGATATAGCCTTATTCCTAGGACCTGGCAGAGTAAGGGTCAAATGTCTCTCGTGTAAAAGTCTGAGGGCTCTTTACCCCTGGTTCTAAATGGGGTTTCTGGCACTCACTTCAACCTTTGGTCAGGACTCTTTCAAATGTAGAATGCTCTTCTTATTGCCAAGTACTCATAGGTTAATTGTTAGTTGCCTCTACACATATTAATTTAGATAAAGAATAAAGCTGGGATTTTTTTACCTTAAAGCTGCCTTTCACTATTTTGTCTGCTTTATATTCTACTGCCTTTCAGAAAAGTTTTACACATATCTTTATGATGGAAAGTTTTTTCTGCTACTCCTTTTTATGTGTAGTCTGCTCCACCAGCATACACTCTTAGTTCTCTTATTCTTCGTTCTGCTCCAAACAGGAACTTAATTGGGTAGTTTGGAAGGAAAACCTGGGCATGTGAGCTCAGCATATTTCACCCTCTCCTACTCATGTCTTTCCAGAAGGGCTGGCCTGCCTGCAGAATGTATGCACTTTCAGGGAACGTTCTCCATGTTACAGTTTATTTCAGCCCACATGACTGAAGGTGCAAGCCACATTCTTGAAAAATGATCAGCTTTAGCAGTAATAAAGGTGATATTTTGTTTCCACCTAAAAAAAAAATTCAGAACATGATTGAAAAAACATGTGTGCTGTTTATAGAGTATCTCAAAAACCCCAACTACCTAATGCATTGTTTGAAAAAATTATCTCCTTGTTTTCAGTATGGGAGTGAAGAATTAGAAACACATATTCACCTATATTTGATAACTTTTATTATGATACCAAAATTTTTTATTAAATTGTAACTCAGGACTATCTATAGCTTGTCTCAATTTGATACATTCTTATTTTATTTTAAACAACTTGAGTTGATTTCTTCCACTTAATTGTTCTGACATTTCATTTTCTCAGAGTTAAATGATAATCTATACTAAATTAGGGCAATAAATCAAATGAATACAGATTAAGATTTTTAATGACAAACACTGTATTATGCCTTCCTTTGCTCTAATAGGGAATATAAACTTGACCAAAAACAGCAGCAAAAAAACAAAAACAAAAATTTTTCAACTTTTTACATTTTTTAATTTTTTAAGTTTTACCACAGGGTTTGCTGTTTTTTTCAAAACTGGCATGTGTTGTCATTACAAAATATTTTACCTCCTCCATATTACTTTTAAACACATAAGGGACCAAGATGAAGTTGACACCGCCTTGGTCCTGTATTATGATTTCTTTAATCCTTTCTCCCTTTCTGGAGTGTTCCCATTAACTCAGAGGTGACATTTCTCTCCAATGAGGAAAACCCAGAATAACGTCTACCCTCTCATTTACTCTCTCAACAATGGAAACCCCCAGGTCACTCTAGTATCATAATGCTTAGCCATGTAAAATCTATGGCAATTTAGTCAACATTTTTGAAAATGGCTGAATTAGGGGCAACAAGATACAATAATGCACTAAAGAGCATAATCTTGCGAATATGTATGTCAAAGTAAAAATCTTTAGAGATGCTAATACAGGACAATGTTCATACTGAAAGTTTCAGTAGAGACAATAACCATGTAAGCAGGAAGGTGGAACACCATGGTAGCTGGGGATCCTACCTGTGTGCAATTTCTACACAAATGGGAGACGAGAACAGAATGTGAGGGGCTACCTTTTGTGAAATATCTTTAGAGCTAGCATTGCACACCTGAGTCTATATGAACAGAATAGAAGTGTGGCTGTTCCTGAATGTCTGATTCTGATTCTAGTCAGAGTGCCCTCTGGTCTCCACTGAGTCATCACAATGTGTTCCTTGGCTATTTCCCTGTAATTTCATTTGCATTTTAAAAAATTCTATGTTATCTTAGAATGTATCTTAGTTTACATCTTTTTAACAGTTTCATTCGCCAAATCTCCTTCTAGGTCCATCACCAAATTGAATCAGATCCCCTGACATTGATATGGGAAATTTTAGGAAGTATAATTCCCTTATCTGGCTCAAATATCCTTGAGGTTTGTTGTGGATGAGTAAACAGTCAAAGTCAACCCCTTCCCATTGTCTCTGAGCATAGAAGGGGAGAGGAAAGATAACGATGGTGATATTGATAGATAGGATGGAATTACATTGAGGCTTCAATAGTCAGAGGAGGGTCTACAAAATGTAAACCTTAGTTTCAAGGTGACAAGTGGCAATAACTCACTTGTCAACCGGGGGCATTCAGATGGCCAATGGCTCTAATGTCAATGGCCTCATGTTTCCTCTTGCAATGAGAGTCCAAAGTCTTCACACAAATTAAAGTTTGAAGAGGGTACTCTGTCTCTGTGTCTAGCTCAACAAGCAGCATGGCATGGGCGAGACCATCAATTTTACTGCTCTGCAATGATTTTGACACCACTACTTTCTCACTTCGCAAGTTGGCTGAAAAGGGTATATGGTATAGGGTAATTCAACCTACAAGAGGAAGTTAGCCCTCATTTGAAATTCATGAACCAGCTTTAGGCAGGGCGGAGTCGATGGAGAACATGTGTTCAGTGCTTATGCTAACTGTGCTTATGCTGTGCCAATCTACACTCTCTGTGATGTCATTGGCTTGATGAAGATGGATCCTAGAACACAGAGGATGACACTAAACGCAGTTTAAGATCTCAGTTGTTACTTGGAGTTCATCTAAGTTCTTTCAAAGCCTGTAGATTTATGGAACAAATGTCTCACAGCAGAAGCTACATGCTTGATCACATATAAACACCCTTTGTTGGTGACTTATTTCACCTCATGGCATATACATTCTCTAAGAATTGAGAAGAATATAATTTTTGTCAATTGATAATGATTGGTACCATTTTTAAAATGCACTACCAATGCAAATGGAAATGATCTCATAAAATACCAAAAAAAAAAACCCAAATCATGCAACAAAAACATATGATTTTTCTTAAATTTTAGCCAACTCATTTGGTTAATTATTGAATTCCCATTTTCACATATATTAGGAATTGATGAATAGACTTTCTCCCCAAATTACACTGAACAAAATACAATATTTTCTTTTATCATTCCAAAAATTTATGCTCTTTACTCATCTGATCAACTTTATGAATATCTATTATCTTTGCAAATTATAGAAGAAAGGCAATTGTGAAAATGTATTTCCTTTACATTTCTGCTCATTTTGCCTTGTACAGACATTGGACCTTTCTATTCTCAAATTTAAGGCTGTAAAGATAAAATAAATATCCTATAACCATGTAGAAGATATTTTGTTCAAGTATATGTTTTGAATTAAATAAGTTAACTTCAGTAATTCATATTTAATGTTGAAATAATTTGACTGTGAACATATTTTTTTATAATCCACTTGCCATGTGGCCCAATGCTAGAGTAAACAAGAACTCAATAAATATACACCGAATTAAAGAAGCACACAGTGATCCAGTCTCTGTCTTATCCCCTTGACCATAAACTATGAAATTTAGTCAGCATCGCTTCTTTTGCTTTCTACCCTTCATGAACACCATATTATTTTAATTCAATTCATATGTATATGGTAACAAAAATCCATGATAACAAATTAATATTTTAATGAGTGACTCAGAAATCACTTATGAAAATGAATGTTGACAAGAAAAGCAGGTGAACATTATGAATGTGTCCAGATGTAAAATGCTTTAATATTTACAGTAGTTATTCAGTAACATTTGAAAGACTGATTGAAGTACTTATTTTTAAGGGCTAAGAAATGGAATTTCCTCAGGCTAGCCAACATGACCAGAGGACAATTGCAAATCAGTGTAGAATTTCTTAGAATGTAGAGCAGTACTACAGACAGGAAGTTTTTTGCCACAAAAGCTTCTGGTCCCTTGTTCTTATATTTCCCTTGATCGTTAATAAAAGCTTTACCATAATGGGCTGAAATTACACACAGGCACACTAGATACGTCTTAAAATAGTGGATACCTTTAGCAATATTTTAAGTGAATGAAAAACAAATACTGCAGGAATGAATTCAGATGTAGCATGTGATGAACAATGCTCTAATGTTGCTTGGGTATGAGTGAGCTTCTATAACAAGTTTCACTACCTAACTTAAAATCAAGATTTAGTTATTTATTTATTTATTTTTAGAAAGCTGAGGACCTCAAAGAAAGTTTTCAAGTAATGATACATTTCTTCTCCAAGAGAGAAGTTGATTTGACCACATCTATTAACATCCAGTTCATTAATATTTAAAGAGCCACAACAGAGAATGTCCCATGAGCTCAACAAAAGTCTCTTAACTAAATCAAGGTTTAGTCATTCATATGAATTTTAGAAAATGCCAGAAAAATTATTGAGAGGTATAAGATTTTCAGATTTCTAAGAACATATTTGTAATCCTTGATATAACCCATTAATCCTGATCCAAGAAAGAGATTATCTGCAGATTTTGTTTTTTAAGCTATGAAAAAGTGAAATACATTGATGCTCAATGTCTTCTCCAGCCGGCACATTCAATAAATATTTGAGATTGATTATGAAATGGCTACTTTGTAACAATTTGATAGCACTGTCCTTGCATTCAATTTTGTGGTTCTGACTTGTAAGGATTATTGGTGACTACATTTGGACGGGGGTCATGACAGGCTGGACCTCTCTGCTACTATAAATCATCACAGAGGCAAGTTCAATGCATTTACTAAAATACCCTAAGATTAATTTTAAAATTTGAAACCATTATTGATATATTCTTTTTTTGAGTTATTGCTTCTATTCAGATGCAATTGCAGAATATAACATGTTGATTGAGTAAAGGACGTAAAAGCAGGAAACTAATGAACCATGGGGAAATATGACTGAGAACAAACTGATTTCATAAAACAAATATAATTGGCATGGAAACGAAAGGTGTATTATCCACACAGGACAAATTCCATCACAGTGAATTTCAAAAGAGCTCAGTGTACAGGAAATTTAAATAAATAAATACAATAAATGGGCTCTTCCCTGGTGCTTATATGTTTTGTCTCAATCTTCCTTGTGATGGAGCTCATTAGAGAGATTTGACCTGTGCATCCAAGTATTGATTTCCCACGGTAATGTGAGATAAGGCTAGCATCTTTTCTGGAATTAACACCACCTTGCATTTGCAAAATGCTTTATTACTTTGAGGTTTTTTTCCACCACTTATTATTCCATGTTTCAGGAGAATAATGGAGAGCAGCCATGAAGCAAAGCAGTTTGGCACACAGATGAAGAGGCTCTCTGGCCTCCAGGCTCCAATCCTAGCCTTACTGCCTACCCACTTTAGCATTGTGGGTGCCTTACTTAGCTGCAATGCTGCTCAGCTTCCTCATTTCCAAAACAGAGATAATAATGGGGCTTATAGGAACTTGGATGAAAGTGAAATGCAATGTGCCTCGTGATTATGTCCTATGATTTGCCAGTAGTAAGCACTTAATGAATGTTTGCCTCTAGTATTATGAGATATAGACAGCATGTACTGGGACGACTGCTTACAGGTGAGGAAACTGAATAGAAAAGAGCTTAAGTGCTTCTGTGGTAAGTTTGGTGTTTTATGAAAGCAAGTTGATGTAGCTTTATCCTTAGCAAGAATTTTATCAGAGATAATGTTATTAACCAAATGGGGCAGTGTGCTTTCATCTCTTTTTCTTCCCGTTATCCATTCATTTTTAAGGAGACACACTCTAGATAATTTACTCCATGACTTTGGATTACTTGCATCTTTTCTCAGGCCTCAGCCCATTTGTCTACTGGTAATCTCTAAGTCCTTTTCTGGTAGAAAAAATTCTATATTATTTCACAAACAAGACAGTGAAATACTTGAACTCTGAGATTTGATTATAATAATTTAAAAATGACCTTAACTTAAAGGAGAAAGAATGCATATTTTGATCACAAAAATTTTGTTATGTTTTATTTTATGCATCTTATTTAGGTGATGATACATTCAATATCAGTTCTTTGTTGCTTAAAAATCCCACTTCAAAAAAAGTTATAAGGGAATTCAGATGCATAAATTCACCTTAACATTGAAGGTATGAAGGCACTTATAAAGTTTCCACTACCGAGTCCAAAAGGAATCATTAATAATGTTCAAATAATATTATGTCCATGTAATATAGATGTGTGACAGCCTCACACAACATAAAACAACATCCAATTCTGACACAAGAAATATTTCTGAAATGCAACTTGATTTTCATTAATTAATTTCACATTTTCAAGTAAGAAAATACTTTCTAGATATAATATGCCTTTCTGTTACATATTTTACTGTTTCTTCTATTGAGCAATGTAATTTTTTTAAAGGATGAAGAAAATCACAAATATTTCTGTGATTTCATTTTATGGATGGACAGGTAACAATTGACTTTTATATTCCCTGGCTACCTAGAAAAGCAATTTAATTTGGATTTATTCTGTGTTCATAGAATATTCTAGAGGCAGAGATAATTTTTGTGGACAAATAGGTTTAAGAAATTTGTTTCTAATTATATGCTTTATGACATCATCTGAATAGTTGTTGATTACAATTATCTAAAAGAGTGAATTAGATCATTTATATAGAATTCAATAGAAAAAATTCTTAAGGTAGTTGTAATGTCTAAAACAATTGGTGTACTATTTTCCTCTATGAACTCACATTACTCACGCTGCTTTCGTGATTTAAAAAAAAAAATATTTTGTCCCTGCTTCTGACAATTGAAACTGTAAGTTCAATTCTGTACATTCATTCCCCAAGGAAGTTTAGCACACATACAGCACATTTATAAACTATAAGCATGGTCAGAATTACAAAGAGTACTTATCACTTTTCCTAAGTTGTTAATAAACAAGAAATATGAGTAAATTTGCATGGTTAAAATTCAGGTTAAATATGTTGGCAGAGCTCCTCAATGCTCTGTCAATGAACCACTTCCTGATAATAAAAGTGGTGGTGGTGCTAACTCAAAACATGACAAATTTGGCAATCCTTTGAGGATGTCCGTTTTGTAACTCCACTTATTTATGTCTAAACCAGCATTTGGGAAAGCTTACAATGAATTCCTTATTTTGTTATGTGGCCACAATGGTTCAGGACTATCATGCAATTTGCAGAGGTTGATGCCTACTCAAAGGTCTTTACAAATAAGTGACTACGTTGTTTCCCAACCTCAGTGGCTCATCTGTAAAACATATTGTCAGAATTACCCAAGATCCCCTTCAGCTACATGATTTTACATATGATACTTCATGCAGGAAATCAACAGATTCAGATGAAGAATATGTTTCAGAAGGTGCATATAAGAATCAAAATTCAAGGGAGTTGAAGTGAAAAGTAAATACTTGAAAGCAAAGCTCTCTAGTAAGTACAATTTTGACTACATGCTAAACAGTGACAGGCTAATTGGCACATGAATAACATATTGAGATTATTTTGTGAGCTCAGAATTCATCCATCTGCAAATATTCTCATTTTTAGTTAGTCATGTAGCAAGATGTCCTGGCAACTTGGAGCTCCACAAGCCTTACTTCCCTAAATTCCTGGTGAGAAAGTTAAGGTCCAAAGAGTCATCCCATTATTTAGGAACACATCTTATGACTCCTTACCCAGTGCTTTACTTATTCGCTATGTGACTATAATGAAAAGCAGGTTAGGAATACTGAAGGGTAGTTAATGAATTGGCCAGAGTGCTGGTGAAACAACAATAAAGAAGACCCAAGCGAAGGAGAATGACTGTGAAGTTATCTTGAAGGAAGGAACACTGTTAGCTTAAATGCTAATGAAGATAATTAATAATGAGAAAAAGAAAAGAAGGAAAAAGTTCAGTAAATATTTAGTGAACCTGTTTGCAGTTCTTTTGGCCAAATTTTAAGAGTAGAGGCCTTAAAGTGCAGCTTTCCATACTCTTGAATTCATCTCATAGAAAGAATGCAATGACTTTGACTAAATTATTTAGTGCACAAAACTTAAATACTTTTAAGTATGTTTTATAAGTATAGATTTTTAAGAAATAGTTTTAGTCAAAATTATGGCATCCCTTTTTTTATATATCTCTGGCATAAATGATCAGGCATCATTTATTGAGGCTAAAATAGACTGATTTGTACTTAAAACAAGATGGAGTCTTCCATGCTCTTCCGTTTGCTCATCTTTAGACCACATCTGCCCAAGCTTTACCTGGAGTAAATGTCCACTAGTGAATACTGATTGTCCAATGCTGAAAGGACATGTAGTTCATAAATATAAGTTGAAAATAGTTTAAGTCTCTAATTAAAAGGTATGTTAGCTGCATCTTTTCCCTTTGGGCCTTACGATCTAGACTTACATTTTAAATTGACTATTGGTATCTCTCAATTTATTGCTACCTAAATAATTGAATTAGTAGGCGAACTATAAAAAAAAATACATGTCAATGCAAATTTATGTAATTCTGAAGTTTTCTCTTTGAGAATTATGTTTAAAATAACATACCAGAAAGGTGCTAATGCAGATTTCTGCTCTGCTGCCCTGGCAGAAATGGCAGTATTATGAAGTCTATGTAGCAATGCAGTAGTACCACATAGTTTATGTAAATCTATAATAATATCATGGTCAAATAAGGATCTTGGTTTAAAAACACTTATTTTTTCAGAAATGTATTTCCTCCTTTTTTTAGAGGGAATTTTGCTCCAAATAAAGAGGCAAAACACAATCTCAATGTCAATGTCCATTTCTTTAATGGACATATGGCTGATATAGTTCTAACAATCTAAACCAGTGGATGCTTTTGTATTTTAGATCGCTAGACCACAAAATGTTCAAGTATAGCATTTTAATCTTATTTCCTAACTTTTTAAAAGAGTTTGAATGAAAGGGAGGCATATTTTCTCAATATCTACAACAATGGAAGTTAGTTGAGGAAGGGGGAACATAACATACATAAATCTTGATAGCAACATTATGGCTTTTCAGCAAAATATAAAACAAGTAAATACATTTTCCAATGGATATGCCCATTGGAAATTTTCCAATAATTTAAATGTAACTTTAGAAATAGGTAATTTAAGAATTTCATATTTGATACCTCATTTTTTTCTACTGTTTTTGATACATCAGTGGGTGGTTAAAGTGTGAAAATACGGACACAAATGATGACCTACCAAATCTAAGATACTGATTACTTCTACAGGGAAATCAGGAAATGGAATGGGAGTGGCATCTTCAAATACATATAAAGAGGTTACTTTGTAAAGAGCTCAGATTTAACAGAGTAAAATTTTAAAACATGTAAAACTTGGTGGTGGAAATATGAATGTGTATATTTCTTTAATTTTTCTATGTAATCACAATATTTGAAAATTCAAAATTTGAAGTTTTTTCCCTTTTCTTTATTCTAGCAAAAAAAGGGATTGTACATTACTCCTTTAGTGAAATTCTAAAATGTTGTTTCAAAACTTAGATTTCATTTTCTTCAGAGTTGAAAAATATACAGTTAAATGGGTAGACTTAGGTAATTTAGAGATTTCTCTGCCAAACCAAAACACTCAGCAGAAAGATAAAATAAAACTTTAAATATTTTTATAGTATACAGGTATCTGAGTAGTTTTATTTTCCCCTTTAATATTTATGTAGTCAGTTTGAATTGTTTTTACATGATTAATGCATGTTAGCTAACATTAAATTTCAGGGGCTTAAATGTCACCATTTTATTCAAAATATCTATTAAACAATATGTACAAATACATGTAAACTGTACACACTGTATATAAATATGGGGATATGCTTTATAGAATCATTGTAGTAAAAAATCTTTACTAAATTTCAAGATAAAATAATAGGACCTTTTGTGTTTTCTTCTCTTAGTTAATACCATTTTTGAAAGTAAAATTAATTCTTTTTGTTTTCAGAAATGAATAAACCTAGAACATAGACCTTCACATATTGCTAGAAATATATGCATGAAAATTTAAAAGAAATAACTACATATGGGTTTCTATGTCCACTTCAAAAGAATTCGTTTAGAGATAACTATTTTCAATATATTCTTGCTTAAAATTCATTATAATAGCAATTTTATCATGCTAGTTTAAATATAAGTTGCATTTGAACAGCTTTAGTTATATCTTGAAGAAAGGCTATATTTGCTATATATTGCTTGTAATAGAAAATGAATGCAAGTTTTACAGGGTTTTTCTTAATAATTATTATCATTTTTTTGATGTGAGCATCATAACTACTGGATAGCTCTTTTATGCACAACATTCTCTATTCATTCACAATTTGAAGCTTGCAGACAGTGTCCAATAATAGTAAAGCACTTGCAAAAATGTTGCACCTGGAACAGGGAGGAGTGAGGAGGGCAAAGGTCGAAACCAGGCCTTAATAAGCATTGACTAAACAGACTTTATACGCAGTGAGAAGTCCAGACGACCCCTGCAGCGGCATCTTACAGCTCTGATTTTTCTCTTTTCAAGATGTAGTATAATCCATAAATACAACCAAATCACGAGCAGCTTAGTCTTTGGTTTAGTTTTTATCTTCCATTTTTCCCCCTCTTCACAAAGATTTGAAAAATTAACCCCTTTCTGTCCTCAGACTAACCAAAGAAGGCATTTTTTCATAGTGTCTGTTGTCAGCTTAAATCCTTAACTCCTTACAGGGCAAGAAGCACTTTCTAAAGTGGTTCATAATGAGGAGAGGAGTGGTTGAGTGTTTCATTTCATGCCACTATATTTTGAATGATGTCCTGATATATGACTAACAGTAACAAGCCAATCAAACAATTATACAAACCAGTGAGATCTGCCTCATTCCTCAGTGTTTCCAAAGCAATAAACTTAAATTAAGATTTAAAATATTAAATGGAGTTTTTATTTCAGGTTTTCCATCACACAGAGTTTAAATTTTCAAACAGGTTTCTGGATAATTCATTTGTATGATGAAAATATCTATTATCTACTTTTTTGGACATTATCTCCTAATTTCAGATTATCTGGTAAACAGTTCATGTTCCACATTCTTATTGACATTGTCGCCTCTTTTGCATACTGGTTGTGTTACTCTAGGCCAACAACTGCTGAAGGAGAAGTTAGGCTCTTTAAGTTAAAACAGTAATTTCCCTGCAGGAAATATACCAAACCAAGTATGAACCGCAAGAGCGAATAGAGAGTCCACTTCAAGTACATTAGTTGTGAGAAGCCTTCCACTCTAAAGCGGGCCCACTCCATTTACTCAAAGTGAGAGCTGGCCAATCATATTATTCAGTTTATAACGTTGCAGATTTTCAGACTGCCAGAGACATCTGCATCTGTCCCAACATTTATCCTTTGATGTCACATCCACCCTGTTAGCTCTTCTTCCTTTATGGTTAAAAATGAAAATAATAATAAAAAATATATAACTCTGAGTGTGAACAAGAAAACGTACAATGAAGGGTGAAGCAAATTCCTAAGCAGAAGTGGCTGGGAACATAGGCAGGGGCTGGGGTCTCTCGTGTTCAGAAGTGTGCTATCGTCTGGGGAAAGGTCCTTTGGAAGGTGCATGAAAACAGATACAAACTGTGTCCCAGGAGGGTTAAAGGCGGCCTGGATTTCTCGAGGATCTCTGCCTCCTGTGATCCTCCCAGTCTTACAGACAAGGAAAGGGGATATGGAGAGGCGCAGACATTTTGCACAGCTGCAAAGCTCCCATAACTGATCATTCCTGTGCACCCCAGGAGCCAGATGCAGGAAGAAAAACAGAGCAGCAAATCTCCACTGTGAGCCCACGCACGTGAGAATACCAAAAGACCTTTCAAAGATAAGTACAAAGGTTTCTTATTTAATATTTGTGATTGTCTCTGATCTTTCAAAATCAATTTTCCTGTCTATTTTCCAGAGTAACTTGGAAAAAGGGAAAGTGGGAGTAGCTCAGTGTCCCATTCCTTATACAAACCTATCTGTTTTGGACGTATTAGAGGCAACTCTCTGAAACTACTCTGTCAGTAGGGTTTTAACATATTTTCCCCCAAAATTCCATTATCCACTACCTCATACATACAGGGAAAGATTCATTTCTAACAAAATATATTGTCTTACAAAATAAAACTAAGCTAGAAATAGATAACATTTTAATACCTTAGGCTCTATAATATGCTTAGGCTTTCTGTTTATACTTTGATTTCAAAAGTTTCTAAGTATCTTTTATTCTTTTGGGAGGAGGAAAAACAATCAGCTAAATCACTGCCAAATATTCATTTGTCTAATGGATTTTTAATATTCAATAATCAGTGTGAAAACTATGAAATATTGGAAGTATTAATCAGCACATACACTGAATGGCATAATGAAAAATCTAGTATTTTGGCAGCACAAATTGACTTACAGAAAGGTACATATAAGATGATCACAGAGATTTACATTTCACAAGGTTCATTTTAAAAAAAAAGAATTGACTCCGTATGTTGGTGGCTTAGAACATGCCTTCATGGTTCTGAATCCTATGGAAAATGACACTTCAAGTTCTGTGAAATTTTGATGAAAAGAAAACCTAATTGATCTTATCAACACTTTTCAAACAAATATACCAGTGTGCCTTTTGAAGAGGGCATCACATTTTTGACACCTGGTACATTTTCTTGAAATAAAACATTACCTTAAAGATGAGCAAAGAATACCAAATCAAAGATAGCATTGCCGTGAGGCCGCTTTAATATTTTTTCAGTGGCATTTGATAAGTAATTTGGAGTTCTCTTACTTCTATTACATATGTACTTAAATTTGATTCCTGTTTTCATCTCATTTTATTGGTCAAACTAAAGTCAGTATCTGGTGGATAATTTGTTTTCATCTGACACTTTTACCATTCTAAAATTAAAATTTTAAAACAAGAACATATTTGGCTCCTTGCAGCAATACATATATTATGATGATAATTATTTGAGTCAAGAACTTTTCAAAAAGGAAAATTATACTGGAGACTAGATGACCACTTTTACAGCATATGTATTTGCTGAGCTATTTTGTATACATGGATCAGTCCTCTGTTCTTGATATCTCTTTCTAATCGAATTCCAATGAAGTCTCCAGAAAAAAATACTTTTCCTTATAAAATGGCTATACACATAATGACCCAAGAATTTTAGACTGTGAAAATTTTCATAGTAAATGATGATTCATTCCTCTGATAAGGAAAATAAATTGTATCATCATTCTTTCACCTTAATTCAATCACTATGCCAAAATTTAATGTATTTTTCAACTAGTAAATTGCTTACCAGCTAAATGAGAGACTTTGTAGGTACCTGATAATATTTTATGTTGTTACCAGTGATGAAATGACAGAAAGTCAATTCACATAATTTGCATTGAGGGTTAAAATGGCAACTATACCATTTTAATAAAAATTAAATATTTTCAATTAATTTAGATTGGCTAGTATGGGTAAAACACAAAGACAAGACTGAGGCAGTGAGCCTCACAATGGCTCTACTGATTTCTCTACTGGCCCTTCCTCTGCACATGGTCAATTAGAATTGAAAATCCTGTGCTGATTTCATTCGCTGGAATTTTTAAGCAGGTCAGGAAGAAAGATGTTATTGAAAGGAAAAGTCTCATCTAAATAAGAAAGGAGCACGTGGCCATCTGGTCTTAACTATACATATAAAAAAAGTTATTTCAGCTGAACTACAGACTTGATGCTTAAAAAGATGTGCCAAAAATCAAATCAAAATCTGTTTTATGGTAAAATATCTCAAATGTTTCTTTTTAACCCCCCAAATATGCAATACACAGTTCATTTCCTATCTGTGATTCATGAGCCCATTTGACCCCAGCGCCTCACTGAGCTTGCCTGAGTTTCAGTCAGTGGAACATTGAATCACTCTTAGAACACTTTTCCTACATGGAATATCATCAAGGCTAATGGCTCTTTTGAAAATTGTAAAAATAACTGAATCGTTTTCGCTCAAATTAATTTTGAGTGTTTCTTGCATGCAGACTGAAAGGAATAAAATTTGAGGCAGGAAGCAGCCAAACCAGTTTCCCTTCTTTCCTTACTGCAACTTGAGGTTCCCGGTGAATTTCTTTGCACAGTGCTTAGGCATCTATTCAAAAAAAAAAAAAAAAAAAATCCAGGTCCTATGCCTAAAGGCCAAATTGTAAAGACTACCAAAGTCTTTTTTCATAAAGAGAAATTAGCAGTGTGAATCTACATTTAGAATTCATCTCCCTAGTGGTAAGAGAGATTTGTCTGTTAGGAAACTAATACTGATTGTAAAATTAGAGTCATATCTTTTTGTATGATTGAAATTGTTTTGAGATGAAGCATATGCAATAACTTCAACATCAGGACATTATTTCAGCCATTATCTGAGCATTCCTGCCTGGCTCCACAGTCAGTTGAATTCACCATTCAAATTTCATTGCACTAAAATATGTTCAAATCCTAAATTAGTAGCATTTTAAAAACCTCGGTTGTAATACAAAACCAACAATTATTTTTGGTTATGACTGTATTCAAATACATGTGCCTAACACACATGCTGATAGCATCAACATATGCTAAGAGTTTAGGTTTTAGCTAAAGTCTTCAGATTAATAAGTAAAAATTGGATCAAGACTCTTCTAATAAATGCTATACAAGGATCTTGTATAACTCTGGCATAACATTTCCATTGCTTGTTTTTGTATATTTACTGTTTGTTCTGCCATTTCAAATAAATCATTACCATTGTGTACGAAGAATAAACTGTACTATAGTAAATTGTTCTTTCTCTGTTATGCTTTGAAAAACCATTTGTTCTTGAATTGGTGTTACGTAGTTCAACTATTTCAATCAAGTCCATTATCTTCTTTTCTTTGAAAGATGCCTTTTTAGAAACCTGTATCCCCAGTGGGCAGTGTCATGTTTTGTTTTTAGAAAGTAGGTAAACTTTAAAGCCTGCTATTTGTTCATTTTTCATCTTTAATAAACCAAATATACAATACATCTTAAAGTAAGAACTCCAATATAAGTTGGAAGGGCTATTTAAAAATTATAGAGTTAGGCCCAAGAATTTCTCAAGAAAGTTATTTATTAGTTCACACTAAAGTCTCACCACACAGAATGTGACCTAACTTGTGTAGCTTGTTTTTTCTAAGTACAAAATGTATCATTTCTTTTCCTAACAATAGTAATGTGAAAACAAAATAGAGCCAAATATTTCGTTCATTTGTTTTAAAACAGTCATGCAGTACATTGGTAAATCTCAATAATTTGTGAGTTGATATATAAACAGTGCTGTTCATACACATATGCTTTGCAAATCCTTTAAAAATGAGTATTTTTAGTATACAAATATCAAGAAGTTTTCAGAGAAAATTTTAAAAGTAACTATATTTATATATAATACTTGGAATAGTTGTTATATAAGAATTGGTAAGTATACCCAATCATTATATATTAATAAAGATTAATTTGAATGACATATCAAAACTTGGTAATTAAGAGAAATGATGTATACATGGTTCTATATTTACATCTCAGATGCGGGCATATGCTTTGGTAAAAGTAGTGAACTTTATTATATTTGAGGTAAGTAAATTAAAATAATTTATTTTAAATAATAAATTATTTAAATATATGAACACTTGTTTGGTGAGTTACCTTTCAGGTTAATACTCATATAAAAGACTTGAAAATAAATACAGAAACTGTACCAGTCAACAAAAAATTTAATCCAACTATCATCTAACCCAGAGATATGCCCAGAGAAAGCCCGGGGAATGAGCTCTACTTCAAATCATTTGCATAAAACGCATCTTTCCTTATGTAATAAGATTAAGAGTAAAAATGATTAAATGGCTGCAAAAATTTTAAATAGCAAATAAGGAACACCAAGTCATGACAAACATCACTGTTGCAGTATTTTTTTCCCAAATGACTTCAGTATGCTCATCATTTCTACATCCTATTCATACCATTGAAATTCAGCCACCTCTGAAATGTACAACCAGCATATTAACAGGGCTTCCTAGAACCAGGAAACTCTACCTTACTACATAAATCTTGATAAACATGCCCACACTGGCCCATGAACACATCTTCAAAAGAGATAGCTACAAATAAAATACTTCTTTCCTGTGGGTGTCGGTTAACCCCACAAACACGTGAACTTCCTATGGGCACACACCCAATAGACATTGGCCATTAGGTGATTGAAAATGTTGCCCACAAAGGCAAAATTTTTGTATGTGATGACATCACCGGCAAACCTGTGAGATGATATGATTGCCTGGCTGAGTGCGTGTGTGTGTGTGTGAAAGAGAGAGAGAGAGAGAGAGAGAGAGAGAGAGAGAGAGAGAGAGGAGAGAAGAAATGGGGGAGAGAGAGGTGCTTAAAGAACAGCATCATCAGAAATGGTATAACCTTGTGCAAGCTTTGCAAGAACCCTTCCACGGACCTTTGACTTTTTCCAGATTTCATGCAGCTTAAGTTCATTCAAAAATGCATTCCCAGCACAAGCAAATTATGTTTGTTTAGTTAGCACACTGTTAATCCTAAAATATATTGACACGGTCTGTTGAGATGATGTTTCTATACCAAATGAGGCATGTGTATCTCTATAATATGGTGCAGGGACTGCAGGGTCCCTTGAGACTCGCATGTGAGCGGATAAGACGTCTTGGTTTCAAAGGCAATGAAAGGGTTAAAAATCGAGGCTGTCTGGGGTAAGAGAAAGGGGATATTGTTGTCTTTAATCTTTCCGCAGTATGTGTAAGACTTCCATCCCGGATCTGCACATAGCAGTGGAATAGGCTCGGCATGCATTGCGTGCAAGCTCCTTGATTGTAGAGGGGGAAAAAAACCTGGCTGGAGTCCAGACAGGCTGGAGCTCTGTTGATCATTATGTCTAGCCTTCAGGTGTCTCAGTACACAGTGGGCGGCGGTGGGGGAGGTGTAGATAACATGAGTGCAGACAAAGAAAAAAAATGGTATATTTTTAAAAGATTATGTGAAAATTTGCATCCAAGTCCTCCTTAAAAAATGAATCCTAATGTGGTGGACTTTTATAATTAGAACACAAGCTCTGCCCTGGCTGATCTGTTTAAGCTGTAATTAGTTATGTCTGGAGCCTTTGAATAATTCCTTTCAATAATTGATGGAGTTAATATTCTCCTTTAAAATGACGAGGGCAATGTTTCCTTACAAACTCTTTTTGTTGGCGGCTTTGTCGTTAAAAATCTTCATCAGTCAAAATCAAATTGATTTGATTTACCTTTTTATTTTCTTATGATACTTAGCTTATAACTTTTTAAGGGTTTGGATGATTCTAGAAGTAAAGACATAATCCACTGATAAATTATCCTAGCTGAATGTAAAAAGAAAGGAATAATACAGGATAATTTCCCCCCATTTGTTTCCATTTATTTTACAGATTAAAAAAAAAAAACCCTGCTTTGTATGTTGCTTCTGTTCGAAACTCCAACAAAAATCTTACCATGAATGCAACTTAGATGCTAACCATGCCTTTTGCCTGTTAGTAAGAAGAAATACTGAATTATTTAATTCTTCTAGCATTCTTCTATAAAGAAGCTTCCGCATGCTTCCTCCCCACCCCCACATCCTCACTCCACCCTATTAGGAATTTCAAAAAAAAATCTTTATACATGGAAGACTGGATGCTGAGACAGAAAGCTGTCTTTTCCTTCTATCTTTACACTGGCCACTTTCAGTCGCCTTCACTCCTGCTGGGACTTTTTTTTTTTCACATTTGTGAACTAAAACGCTGAAACCAGTTCAATCTCTATAATTATTATCAAATGAAAAGTGGTGGTTAAAAAAAAATAAAAATAAATCCCTAGCTTAAAGCCATTGTTCAGAATTTAAGAGCTATTTGCCCCCAAATGTCTTAGCAGTCATTCATAGCTAATTATAATAACTGTCAGATGTCTGGAAAGTCTATGGTACCCTTGTCAGTGAAGTCTTCAAAGTTTGTCTTTTGTTTTTCTTGAGGACAGATCAAATTTGATTAAGCATAAAAAGGAAAAAGAAGTGAACTAAATACATATGTGAGTGCCTTCATTTTTTCTTATGAACAAAGCAGCACACTCGAGCAATGTTCGGGTATACAGCCTCCTGCAGCTACTCTTTGGAATGCCAGACTTTTATTTTTAATTCTTTATCCTTAACATAATAAGACATTCAACAATTGTCCCTGAAATGTTTTCCTGCCAGTTTAGTATCCTTTAGTACACACATAGAAGAGTGCACTAAAATCCTTCAAATATTCCATGCTTACGACATAAAACTACTTTAATCAGTACACTTGATGAGAATAAATTTATACTTACAGTTTCAAAAGGGTTATTTGTTCTAGTTCCTTATCCCCGGAGGCATAGCAGAGGCTTCTGCCGGACTGTCCCTGATGCAGGTGCAGAATTCCTGTTTTTATGCAAGTGGAATGTAGAAAAGTGCTTCATAAAGTCACTCGGAACTCAGGCACTTGTGCTCAGGCATCCCTTGCTCCTGTAAAAGCTGTACTATCTGCAGTTCTGAATTGAACTAAATTACAGCCCATGTGAAAGACAGGGGCAGCGAGTCATGTGGGAGATACACGGCTATCCTATTGGTCACAAAGACATAGCTTGGGCATTCTGCCTTTTCCACCATTGGTGAATAGTTAAAACTGAAAGCATCTAGATCCTCCTCTTGAGCTTATTTGTCCTTTATGTGTGGAAGAATGACTGTAGGATTTTACAGTGACAGAATTAGTTAAGAAAGGGACTGAAGCCATCCTTCACAGAGACTGGTGGGAGGAGAATGGAAGCTAAGCTTTTTCAAATTTTTCTTTTTTCCTTTTTATCCTTCTCTCACTCCCTGCAGTTTTGTCTGAGATTTTCCTGTCAGGAGTATGTTTTTGCAGTTAACTTTGGAGCTGACAGAAAGTAAATTATTATCTCATTCCTGCATGGAACTCAGTTATGTTTTGAAGCAAAATATCAAGTTTTTTTTTTTTCAATGATGCATTTTCAATGTTTATTTTGATACTTAAAAAGGATTTATTGCAGTTCTAAACTAACAGACTAAATTATTCATTGGTGACACCAGAAACAGAGTTAACTTTTTTGAGTAGCTATTACATTTTGGAAAGCAGGGGGAAAATAACCCTAGGAAATGCTAAAAGGCAATACTATCACAGAAATCAAAGAGAGACTTCAACTGGGCAGGGACAAAGAGGAAGCTTAATTTTTCCATTTAAAGCCATCCTTTTTAATTATTTGATTTGGCAGTGCAGAATGACCTCGAATGTCTTAAATATATTAAGAAGTTTTCAGTTTTCTCCTCCAAAAAAAAGGCATGCAATCCAAAAGTCTGGACACTAGAAGATATCTTTCAGTGTTTCCAGAATTAATTCACCTGATTCCTAAAAAAATTCTGGTGCATGTGTTAAGATTTAGGGTAAAAATTACTTTAGAAATCATCAAATCCCATATTCTCAATTTCAAAGGTGAGGAAGGTGGGACTGGACAAATAATGACACTCTATTTATTTACCACTGATTAACCGAATTATGCAAAAAAAAAAAAAGAATAAAGAGAACATTTAGAAAAACAGTAGCTTGCTCCTCCTTGTCCACCTACCAAGAGCCAGTCATGCTGTTTTAAAATTTGATCATTACAACAACCCATTAGATTCAGTTTCATCACTTTCAAATTCCAGTGGCCAATCAAAAATCAGACATTCCACTACCACAGTACTGCTTGGATTTGAACTCATGTCTGTCTGATTTTGTACGTATCTTTCATACCTTCTAAACTAATAATGGTTATCACTTGTTGGTATGCCAGCCATCCCATTCAGCCCTCAGTACTGCCTAGTGTATTAGTTATTCTGATATCCCCTTTTATAGATGAGGAGACTGAGGCTTATACTACCCAGAGTCATATAGTTGGTAGTTGGTGGCACGTGATTCAAACCAACTTTCACCAGTTTTACACATTGTATAGATTGTCATCACAGTGTTCAATCAGGTTGTTATTATTTTTCCTGTCTTTACAACATGTTTCAATATTTCAGCACCAAGGTAAAATATCCATCATGGTCATGTAAGTGTGGTTGGTTCAGACGCAGATAATACCATTAAGTGACGACATGAGACCTTAGGTAGGTAGAAGTTAGAGGGCACAGAGTGATTTAACTTTGGGGCTCACAAGAAGCCTGGCATAGGGTCTTGCACACATTAGGACCTTCTATCTTGTAGGAAAAATACACTGTCCCAGTAAATCAGTCTGGACCTCAAAGAGTGTTACTACTGGTTCATAGCATGAAATATTAAATAGTAGGATATTTCTGATTTTCACAATTATTATTTCAAGTGAGTGTATCAAAAATTCCATTTTAGCCAGGGAAATAACATGAGCCCTCACAATTTTCTGAATTGTTTTCTTCCTGCAGCCTAAATTACATGTATTAACAGGATCGGATCATCCATTTGCTCACTGCCCCCATCCCACCCCCTGCTGGGTGGTTGGTTTGTAGATTGAGATATTTACTGAAGGAAGTGCAACTGTGTCTTACTGTGCTTTCTGAAGTGGACGTTGCTGTCCCTCACAGAATGAGGTACTTGTATTGTGTAGGATCTGTTAGGAAAGGTTAAGCAGATGCAGATGAGAGTTAGAATTAGAAAGAAGATAATGCTTAGCTATCTCCTTTTTTGAACAATTTTTCCCCATGAATGATGCTTAGTTTCTCCTAAATTGTCAGATAGCCTTTTCATGTAGCAATGAAGTGATACAATTATTGTATCCTTTTCATCAAGGAAGTTTAAAATATTTCAAGGATTCAAGAACTGGGCCATACCTCACATTTTTAGTCCTCATAATGACTATCATAGTATAGATGAGGTATTTGTTGAGTGTTTTTTGTTTTTTGTCTTACAGTGACTTATTCTTAGTAGCCATCAGATTGGAAATAATTCCAATGAGATAAATAATAGAAATGTGCTGAAAAACACTAAACATTGTAAAATAATGTCTGAATAAAGAATTATCTAATGGTAAAACTGTGACACACTGGAGGACAAGTTTGCACGTTTTTTGAGACCACTGACTCTCCCCAGGATTGGTGTAAACTGTAAATCAATCACATTGAAACTTATTCTGGCTAAACTGATGGCCGTAGTACCAGCACACATTTACCTAGCTCCTCTCTGCTGACACGTACCAACTTCTTCAATCCTTCTCATTCACTGCAGACCAGGCACCTGGTTTATAGATTTCTTTCCCTCGCTTGTGCTGCCAGCATCCTGGTTTAGTTCAGTTTCAGTGGTCACGTGGGCAATCCACCCAACACCCTAATATCTCAGTGCACTGACCACAACTCTGATAATATCCACCTTAACTCCCTCTATAATCACCCACCCCCATACCTTGGAGCTTGGAAACATCTTACTTTTGAAATTGTAAAAATTCAAACCACCTATTCTCTAACTACCATCTTCAATCCTTCTAGTTCTATAACTGCCTCTGTGTTTTGACCTCTTTGATACCACCTATACTTTGACTTCTCCAGTTTCTCCTCATCTGTCTTCCTTTCCCTTCTTTAGCCCCTTCTCTTTCATATTTCCTTCCATGTTAATGCCATGGTTCTTGACTTCATTCTGCTTCTGGCCAATATTTGTAACTACCTTGTTCTATTTTGTTGCTGTTATTTTTGTTGATTTGGTTTTGTTCTTTTCCCCCGATGTCCCATCAGTTTAACTAGGCAAAACCCAACTTTGTATAAATCCAACTGATAATCTCCTTTGGGCTCCTCTGGGCTTCTTTTATCTAGAGCTGCTGGATAAAATTCCCACAAGTCCATGAATGATGTTTCCAAATTTGCCTCCAAAGACTACAAATTTGACTAGTCACTCAATGCTGTAACAAAACAAAAAAACTATGTTTCATCACAGCACTTTTTCTCATTTTTTTCTCAAACTTGCAGCTAAATGGATCTTTTAAAGGGAAAATGTGATTCTTTCACTTCTCTGCTTAAAATCCAAAGGCTCCTAAGAAACCTACATTTGTAATCTTATGTTCTAGCTAAAAAATTGCATTGAAACATTAAATCTGATTTCATAACTTACAAATACTATTGTAAATTATTTACAGTTAAGTTTCTGGAACTTCCCTCACAACTCTCTGAAATCATCACTAAAACTGATGAATCGGCAAAAGTACCACATTTGTCCAGTGGCTTAAAGGAACCTTGATGGAGTCAACATCGCTCTCCTGGAGTGTAAACACAGCGTAGATTAAGTGCCTTTCTTATAGAGGATTGAAAGTCTGCTCACATGCTTAAAAAGATTTCGTTTCCTTTTTCCTGACTTAAGATCTGTTTGTCTGGAAGCTCTAGTAGAGTTCTAGAAAATCTTAAGTATTCTTACAAAACCCCCTCCCTTTCTGGGGGTCTGTGGA
>PVKH010000259.1:0-30098 GCA_004027955.1 Chaetophractus vellerosus
GCTTTTGCCCTGTCCGTGGCAGCTTTTTGCCCTGCCCACGGCGGCTCTGGCCTGCCCATGGCGGCTTGCCCTTCTCAAGGCGGTCTGCCCGCTAGGAGAGGTCCCCGGGAACCGAACCCGGGGCCTCCCATGTGGTATGCCGGCGCCCTATCCACTGGGCTATCCAGCCGGCCCCAATATATTTCCTTATCTTATCTAGAACAACTTTGCTCTTCTTCACTGTATAATTGCCACTTTTCCTGCAAGCTCAGTTTTGGCAATATCCATTTCATCATCTGTAAAAATGGAGATAATATCTACCTCAAAGATTTGTTATGCATCAATGTATAAAAATTAGTTAGGATAGAGTCTTGCATAAAAATTAAGCACCAACAGAATGGTAGCTATATTATTACTAGCACCATTATTATTTCCTTCTCCAATAAGTCCTTCCTGAGCCTTGAACTAGGATTAGTGTTTCTGGATAAGTGTTTTCTTTTTCCTGTATGTCTAGATCAAAGAACTTCCACAGTATGTGAAAATTATTTATGTATCACCTGTCTTCTCTAACAGGTACAAATTTTCCTGAAACATGCATTTTCTATTTTATCTTTGTGCCAGAAGCACCTGGAACAGTACCTGAAATATAGTAGGCAGGCAATATATGTTAGGTGAAGCACTGAACTCAATTTAAGAAGCAAATTTGGGGAATAGAAAGGAGGAAACCAGACTCTATCCCCTTTAATAAAACTTGTTAAGAGGCTGTTTGTTTGTTTGTTAGGTTTGCTTTTACATTGCTCTCTGCACTTTACTAAATCTTATTCACTATTCAATTCTCTCCAGACTGGCACCCATGCAACAACTCCTCTGAAATTTTTCTTCTCAGAGTCACCAATGACTTCCATGGACTGTGGAATACCGTGATCACGTCTCTGTCCTCACCTTACTCTAATTCCCGTACTCAACAGATGCTACTACTCTCTTGAAAATGTCTTTCTCTTGGATTCCATTGCTTCAAACTATGGGAGTTTTCATCTCGCCTCTATGAAAGTTCCCTCTTAGTCCCCTTTGCTGGGGTCTTCTCCACTAAACAACATCTAAATATTGGCGCGTCACTAGTATTGGTCCTCAGCCTTCTTCTCTACCTATATTCTCTCCCAAGGTAATCTCATCCATGCCTATAGCTTTAAATTTTATATCTCCACTTCACTGCCAAAAAGGCATTGGAAACTTAATATGCCCCAATCAGAGTTCTTGATCTCCCTCAACATGCCTCATTCTGTTTCTACTCCAGTCTTCATGGTCTCAGTTAATGCTATCACCCTCTACAAAAGCAAGTTCCATCATTGACTCCTCTCTTTCCCTCTCCTATACATCCAAACTCACCAGCAAGTACCATTATTTATACTTCCAAAATATTTAGTGTATGTCAAATCCATCTCCTTCATTACATTTCCACTGCCAGTACCCTTAATCTCTTACCTGTACTACTGAAATGGTCTCATAATTAGGTAATATTTGCTCTTGCTCTCCTACAATTTATTCTGCAAAACTAAATTAGATCAAGTCATTCTGCTTGAATGCTGTCCTAGCATCCTATTTCATTTAGAATAACATACCAGGGGCCGGCTCGATAGCCCAGTGGATAGGGCGCTGGCATACCACATGGGAGGCCCCGGGTTCAATTCCCGGGGACCTCTCCTAGCGGGCAGACTGCCTTGAGAATGGCAAGCCGCCATGGGCGGGCCGGAGCCGCCGTGGGCAGGGCAAGAAGCTGCCACAGACATGGCAAGAGCCGCCACGGGCAGGGCAGGTCGCCCGTGAATGGAGCGCAGCCAGCCACCCGCGAACTGAAAGCCGGCCGTGAATGGACGCAGAGACCGCCCACAAGCGGGGAAAGCCGTGCCTGCGCAGTGACCACTCTTGGCGCGTCGCCGCAGCACGGGGAAGGGGAGATATGTAATAAAATAAATAAATCTTTAAAAAAAAATAGAATAACATACCAACTCCTTATGATGGCTAAGTGACGAGGCGCTTACCTACACTTCTGACTGCCTCTTATTCTGTTTATCTCCTCACTCACTAATCTTTCTACACATTAGCCTTCTTTCTCTTCATGAAACATGACCAATTTATTCCCACCCCTGTCTGGAATGTTTCCCCATACTCTGCATAATTGGCTCCTTCTCATTATTCAAGGCAGTTACATGCCCAAAGAAAGTCTCTGACCACCACATCTAAAGTAGTTCATCTGCCACACAGGTTAGGGCCTCAGATTTTAGTGTATCACCTAGAGGACTTGTTAAAACAAGTCCATCCCTAGAGATTCTGATTCAGTAAGTCTGAATTGAGATCCTAGAGTTCACATTCTTACGAGTTCCCAGGCAATGCTGCTGGTGGTATAAGGACCATAATTTGACAACCACTGTCCAGGCATATCACCCCTTTTACTTCCTTCATTACATTTATTGCAATCTGAAAATAATCTGCACATTTATTTGCTTAAGAATATTGTCTAAAATGAGGGACATCATCTGTCTTATTTGTAACTGTACCTGGCACACAGAAGGAACTCACTAAAAACTAAAGTAAAACTGATAATTCCTAGTTTTCTTATGTCAGTAACTAGGTCTATGGCACAATGTCACCAATGAAGATGGAGAAAAGAGGAGAAGAAATGGTTTTAAAGAGAAGAGAAGCTGAATTTGGAATCTGTTGTGTTGACTTCCCTATAGGACAGCTACATGAAAATATCCAGAAGGCATGGAGATATCTTAACCTAAAGCTTCACAAAGAGATTGAGGTGACTATGTAGATTACTGAGTCTTGGTTTACAAAACAATAAAGGAATATATGGACATGGAGAGGTAGGTTTCACATTTTTGTCATAAGTCTTGATCTTTCATGCTACTTCCAATCAGATCATTAATGAGACCTTTTAATTGGCTTGAGTGGGGAAGGGGACTGAGTTTTATGTTATTTTATCTTAAATATGCTCTTTAGTTTTCTAGGGAACAATATAAAAAATAGTGGTATTCCAGAGAAATGCATACATGAAGGTAAACTCAACTGTGAAACTGGAGTTTGTTAAAGAGGAGGTTCTAGCTTATATTTAGAGAACGGTTTTACTTGAAAAGTTGTATTTTTTTAGGTATTTCAATATACCATCATGGATACAGGGAACTTTATATAATCATTTTTGTTCTATATTTCATTTTATTATTGCAATTGTATAAAGCTGGAAACTAAGGTCATGCTTATATAGCAGAAATAAATTAGATGTGTTGTAACAATATGGGTGAATTTCCTCTTAAATTGTCTGAATTTAATGCATCTAAGATGGCATAGCTGCCATTTTATAACACAAATAAATGTACACAAAGCACAGGAACCAGTAAACATATTGAAATGGCTATACACAATCCAATCAACTCAATTAATTTCCAAAAATAACTCTACTAGCTAGATTATTTGACTTGGAGAAAAATGTGGCTTATTGACATCAACATTGTATAAAACTGACCAAGTTGATGAAAGTTCATAGTATATAAATGCAGGTATGAGAAATTATCAAGCAGATGTTACTTGTTTATTAAGAAGTGACTTTACATATACTTCCAAATACTGGGTATATTTGATTTTGCTTTTCACTTATTTATATAAGGGACCTGAGCAGTTCTAATCAGAGATGTTCTAGATATATATTTATTAAATATATTATGAGAGCAATGAATGCAACCCATTTAGGACAAGACAAGATTTTGAGGAGGAATAGATCAATTACCTGAGGTTGCTCTCAACTGCTGCTCCGTAAGATCATCCTCACAGGTCCTGGCTCCCAAAGAAGAAGTTTCTGCAAAGAACATCAGGATGAAAAGTTATCAGCATGTCATATCTGGCTTGCAGGTCATAACTGATATCATAAGTACCCAAAATATGGCTATCAAAAGAGGTAAGCATCAGGTGGAGCTCAGGCACATCTATAGAACACCTTACCTTCTAGTGAGCAGTGTTTGGCAGAGTGTCCAAGGAATAGTAGAGTTAGATATACTTCTCAATGATCAGTAGCACAGAACCAATGCAACAATATAGATAAAATATGGAAGCAGGACAGGCTCCTTCTGATGTTTACTTCTTGGCTATGTGACCAAGTCAATAGATGATAGGAATGTAATGGTTTAACAGAGAATGGGTATGCTTATCAAAGTCTAGCTAGCTCTAGATTATAAGGTTATGTGTTATCATGACATGGGCACATTACATAAATTCTGAGATACTTTTACATTTAGGTCAAGGCACAAATAAGAAGAAAGAAAAACTCATTATATGCCAGCTAATGTGAGAGAGCAAAGCAAATATCAGGCAGTTGAGGAAGAAACCTGAAGAGTAAGTCCAAGTCATGAATATTTCTACATCTTTGTTCTGGTCTCCTATTCGAGCTACAGAGCCGAATTCACAATGAGATACTGATTTACCTGATGCAGCACACCCCAAACACAAATCTGTCTCTTCATCTAAAGCTTATTCCTTTGTGCTCTCTACTTTAGTTACAAAATTAAAAACAACTAGACCTCAAAATTCACCTTCAACATCTCATCCTTTCTCCACATTGAATCATCAGATGACATTGATTCTATTTTACAGTGTCTCTTGTCACATATCTCCTTCTATTCCTTTCTATTCATCTTCTTCTGACAATTTCCATAGCCTCCAGACCAGTCAACCTGCCTCAAATCCCTTGTCTTTTCAATCTAATCCTTCACAACATCCCCAAGAGTTATCTTTTAAGAATACAGAATTGCTTAAGCACAAATCTTGGCTCTACTGCTTTCTAAGTATGGGACCTTGAGTGAATTACTTAACCTCTCCAAGTCTCAGTTCTGCCATTTGTAAAATGCAGATATAATTGTATAAATGATCCATCATTGCAAGAGAAAACAATACAATAGGAGCACAATGTGGTATAGTCTTCAAAGTCAGAAAAGGCCAGATCTTATTGAGAGGTTAAGAAAGTTGTCTCCATCTCACAATTCTTGTACTGCCAAAGGGATCATGCTTATCAAGTATTTCCAGGCAGTAGTATCTCTGGTTAATTTTGAAGGCATGAATTGAACCAATAACCTTGAAAATAGAAGTGCACACCAAGGTGCCAAGGTGCCATTATTTCATTTACTGTTTTTCCTGACATGTGCAAAACCTTTGACTTTTGGTGGTAAACTATTTAAAAACAATTCAATCACAATAAACACTCAGTGCCCCCATACCAAATATTATGTTTCTTTGTACCTAGATGTTAAATTAATCTTGAAAGGAAGAATGTAGACTTAGTTCTTGCTTATAAATTCAGAAGTAACTTCCAAATAGATCGCAGCATTGATGTCCATCCAACACATCACTCTTGAAGCCCACCTGCTTCCTTCTGGACACCTCGCACGTCTTTAAGCCTTGATCAATGTTGCTCCTGTAGTTTGAATACCATTTTGCTCTTTTCCTGCTAAACTCCTATTGTTCCCTCAAAAATTGTACTCCCATAACAATTAAATTATACATATGCTTCAGCAGTTATCATGATATATTATCATTTTTATATGATAACTGTATATTTTCTCCTCACAGATTCTCAAATAAGGACAGTGTGAGGTATATTGAAATAACTAGAACACTTTAACTAGGGCTAATCAACTAACTAATCAACTAGAATAATTAAGTGCTTATCTAAACCCTATATCCTGAAACAGACAAGTCTCAATTTGAGAATTTTCTGACAGTTTCTCAGAGCCGCAGGACTCTAAATTCAGAGATTTTCAAATATATCAGAGATAATAATCCCTATTACATATATAAATATGTAGATGTATAAAAGCATTTCATTCTCTCTTTTCTAGCGAAAAATAAAGATAATTGATCATATGATCCTTCGGACTTCTTAGTTTAACACACACACACACACACACACACACACACCCCTTAGTATATCATGCAATATATAGAGTTGCTAAAATAGATATCACCATTACCTAAGTAAACTTGACCCAACGACTGCTACTCCCTAAAGGTTAATGAAAGTTAAAATAAAACAACAATGACAACTTATTGAGTCTGTATCTCTGTCAGGTTCTGTGCTAAGCTATTTGTGTAGAAACCATCATTTAATCCTCACAATAAAATGGTAAGGCTGTTATTAATTCTTATTTTATAAGTCAGGACACTGGGGCCTAAAGAGGTTAAGGTAATTTGATCCAAGTCACCAAGTTGCTAACTGACAGAGCCTGGGATGAAACCCAGGTCTGACAAGAGAAAAGTCTGTGCAATTTTAGATGTATCTGATTATATTGGGGAGCCTGTAAGATTTTAATGTCTTAATGAAGTCTTAGTGAAGGCCAGAAACCAAGAGAGAGAAAAAGAGACAGTGACTTTTCAGCAAACCTGTGAAAATTCTCCTAGTTCATAAAACATTTACATTCCTTGAATATAAAGAGTAACCAAATAAAAGTTTGGTGCCACATTGAAACCATTTCATTTGTTAGTGATTTAAGAAAATGTACAAAATATCAACACCAGAAACAGTTATTTAATCTCATAAATTAGGTCACATGGCATTTGGAGAATCCTAAACTGAGAGTAATTTTTGAGAATAATTACATAAAGGAATGTGGTTTAATATACCACAATATTCTTTTTAGATACGCAACTTTGTTGTTCCTTTCTTACAAGTGGTATAAATATTTTAATAAAGGAGCTTTTAACTTATCAAATGAACTGATTATTCTATACTTTTCTGCTCATGTAACATGAAATGTTTAAAGCCTAGTAATGATACATAGCATCTTGCAATATTCCACTTTAATAATTGCTCTGTAATAACAAATCTGACTGCTGTTAACAGGATCTGTCTCTTTTGCTGGCGATTTAATTACATTACTAATTTGTGTTCTCTAGCACCTGACCTTTTTTTGTTTAACACTATTTAAAAATAATACTACTGACTTAGTTTATCCAGTATTCTTCTCTATACTGTCAATGTGGTGATGATAGCACATGTCAAAATGGTACCAATTTTCTCTATTTTTATTAACACAATGTGGGAGTAATCAGTAGCATTTTCTGGGGAATAGTATATTGATTATCTCAATCACCATCATTAACAACAACATTTTACAGAGCATTTGCTCTATTGCAGGACTGCCTGATGTTCTGTATATGTGCTATGACATAACTAGCCAGTAGTGGAGCTGAATTGAACTCACAGTTTTATTTCAGGGGTAGATCTCTTAAACACCTGGGCATACTGAACCATATTTTTAAATCATAAAAGTATCTTTCCATTTGATTCTGCTATTATTTTTAGTATTCATTTTTTTCTCCTTTGGCCTGAATTTGGCCTATCACCTACTTCCTCAGCCTAACCAACTGGCTACATCTACAAAGACAAAGTTTAATAACTAAATTTTTAAGTGATTTCTTTTCCTTTTTTCAGTTATGGTTACACAAATAACATAAAATTTGCTTTTCAACCATTTTTAAGTGTAAAATTCAGTGGCATTAATTATATTTACAATGTGCTACCTTCACCATTGTCCATTACTGAAATTTTTCCATCACCCAAAAAAGAAACTCTGTACCTTAGCAATAAGTCCCCACACTCCCTTTCCCCAGCCCCTGGTAACCTCCAATCTATTTCCTGTTTTTATGAATTTGTTTATTCTAGCTATTTCACTTAAGTGGAATCATACACTATTTTTTCTTTTGTCTGGCTCATTTCACTTAGCACAATGTTTCCAGGGTTCATACATGTGGTAACATTGTTATAGATTGACTCATGTCCCCTACAAAGACATGTTCAAATCTTAACCCCCCAGTCCTGTGGATGTGAACTCATTTGTTAAAATGATCTTTGAAGGAATTGCAAGGTAAGGTGAGGCCAAACTGAATTAGGGTGGGCCTTAATCCAATACGGCTGGAGTCCTTATTAAAACCAGAGAAGACTTGGATACAATAATATTAGGAGACAGAAGTTAGAGATGGCCATGTGACAGAGGCAGGGTTTGAGTTACGGATGCCTGCAAGCTACCACCAGAACACTACAGATTTCAGAGAAAGCATGGTGTTGCTAACCACCCTGATTTTGGACTTCTAGCCTGCAAAACTGTTGTGTAAGACAATCAGCTTGTGGTATTTTGTTGCAGCAGCCCTGGCAAATTAAGACAAGAATGTATCAGAATTTCATTCCTTTTTATGGCTGAATAATATTCCATTGACTATATATATATCACATTTTGTTTATCCACTCATTTGTTGAAGGGACACTTGAGTTTTTTCCACCTTTTGGCTGATGTGAAGAATGCTGATATGAACATCAGTGTGCAAAAAAATATCTGCTTAAGTCCTTGCTTTCAATTCCTTTGGGTGTATACCTACAAGTGGAATTGCCAGATCACTTAGTATTTCTAGGGATAACTATATGAGGAGCCATCAAACTGTTTTCCACTGCAGATGCACAATTTTACATTCTCTCTGGCAATGCACGGGTTTCCAATTTCTCCACATCCTTGCTACACTTATTTTCCATGTTTTAAATAATAAGCCATCCCAGTGGGTGTGAAGTGGTATCTCATTGTGGTTTGGATTTGCATTTCCCTAATGACTAATGATGTTGTACATCTTTTCATGTCCTTATTAGTCATTTGTACATATTATTTGGAGAAATGCTTATTCAAGATCTTTGCCTATATTTTAATTGGATTATTTGTCTTTTTGTTGTTGAGTTGTAGGAGTTTTTTATATTTTTTTGTATGTTAAAAACCTATCAGATATGATTTACAAATATTTTCTTCTCTATTCCTTTTAATTGTGAGAATGAATTTCTCATGGTTCTCTCTCATTTTCTCGCACTGCCACACCCACCCATAAGCCTATCTCATTACTCCTTTTCACTTTCCTCTTCCTTAATAGCAATAATATTTATTCTGGTAAGCAAACTGTTAACTTTCAGTCACATAGTCTTGGTTTAAAAGTCAAGTTCCCACCTGGCACATCTTTTTTGGAATAACATCAAAACAAATCTAATGGACTAGTCAGGGAAGGACCCAGAATTTTCAATGTTTTTATAATGTAGTCTAAATACATAGGAAAGAACTTTAAGCTTAAGGCCCTTTGTTGTGATTTGGAAAAAAATCCAACATGTGCTTGATTATTGCAATAGCATATGCTTTTTATACACTTATTAATAAAATTTAGGAAGCATTCAGCATAAGTGCAGTGACGACTGGAATTTTAAAAGGAACGTGTGGATACCCAAAGTGCCAAGTATGGTACGTAAGTAGAATTTGTCTACCAAACTTCCCACATCACACCCCGCCCACTGATTTGCTTATACATTAAATAATAAAGTATACCAGTATTCTTGGCAAAATGTTTAACACATAAGAAATGTATATAACCAAACAAAGTAAAAAGTAAGCCAACTGGTCTAAAATATTAAAGAGAAAGAAAAAAAAAAACGTTTTCTGTAGTCCTAGGTGATTTTTTTTTTTTAAGATTTATTTTATTACATATCTCCCCTCCCCCGCACTGCGGCGACGCGCCGAGACTGGTCACTGCGCAGGTGCGGCTTTCCCCGCTTGTGGGCGGCTTCTGCTTCCATTCACGGCCGGCTTTCAGTTCGCGGGTGGCTGGCTGTGCTCCATTCCCGGGCGACCTGCCCTGCCCGTAGCAGCTTTTTCCTGTCCGTGGCAGCTTTTTTTTTTGCCCTGCCCACGGCGGCTCTGGCCCGCCCATGGCAGCTTGCCATTCTCAAGGTGGTCTGCTCGCTAGGAGAGGTCCCCGGGAACCGAACCCAGGACCTCCCATGTGGTATGCCGACGCCCTATCCACTGGGCTATCCAGCCGGCCCCCCTAGGTGATATTTTGAATTCCATTTACTTTCATTCATTAAAAAAAGAGATAAGGCCAATTCTTATTTTTTAATTAGAGAATGAGACCAAATTATAAAATAGAGTCTTCAAGCTTCAAACAATCTGTATTTCCCACTTATCATACCCTTCTCCCAATATCTTTGTGGAGTAAACCCTCCCCAACTTCTACCACTACTATGTGATGCATTGTGAAAGCATATTTTAAAGCTCTCTACTTTCAAAATAGTTAACACTTGTTGGAAACGTGTTAGGTGCTAAGCATGTGCCATGTATTTCCTTATTTAATCCTCAGAGCATATCTATAAAAGAAGAATCGTTGCTTTTAGGGAATGTATGAGATATCAAAGCTTAAAGAGCTTAAGTAATTTTTCCCAAAGACAGAGCAGCAGAGGTAGGATTTGAACCAAATCTATTGACTCCAAAGCTCTGTCCTTACCACTGGACAATGCTGCCTTCAGGCAGCCTCCAGGATTCCTGGGCCAAAAAAGAAAAAACCAAAACTTTAAGTTTTCTAGTTCCTGAAAAATGAGCTCTAACTCTCCCAGGCATTTTCACCATGACAAGGTTAATATTTAGTAGAAAGTATCAAATTCAACATTTATTACTATCCTGGTAATATCTTAAGACTTTTGAACTCACTTGGGCATTGCAAAAATGAAGCCAGTCTTCAGATGAAGCAAGTTTGCAATTAAAATGGTTCCAACTAGTCCTCCCCATCCTTTTCTTATATGGATGCTCTTCTAAAAAGCTGAGCAGCACAGCGTGCTATGAAATGGTTTTGAGTAAACAAGCATCAACTTTGTTGACTGCAGTGCTTTCTCTTAAATTATTTCTTCTAGGCAGTAACAGATTGAAGTGCAATGTATACTCCAGTGTCAATATCTGAATGGGACTAGATTTTTTATTTTTTACTGTCTGGAAAAGCAAAGCTTCTTTACTCTGTCCTGTGTGCTTTATCTCAGTTCTTTTCATAAACTCAGGCAGTTGTATCTCCTTGGGGCTTTTAGGCCAAGAAAGTGGTCACTTCCTACAGCTTCTTGAATTGTCTATCACCTTAGTGTAATAGGACCTCAAAAAGAATGGCATAAATTCCTGATATCAATTAGTTTTAGTAAATTACTCATACACCTTCTTAATGTCCCTTATATTTTTATAAGGTGCTCTTACTAAAACACTGTTTCTTAAATTTTCTAATTCCTAATACATTTCTCCATATAAGATTGTTTCATTTATGATTTTTGACATTAAAATATCAAACATCAACTCTCTTGTCATAATTTGGAGATGATATAGTGTTCCCATCTATCAACAAACTGCCCAATTATCTAGATTCAAATCCTTATGGGTTTTGTCACAATCTCTCTTAATATTGTCTAGAAAAGTCTTCAATGTTGAACGTACCATGTTGGGTTTGTTAGGTTCTCAACAACATATGAAACACCTCTTAACACACTGATCCAAAACTGAGCCACTGAGCTATGTTTTTCAGCTCATTGCTTCCTATATCATAGCTTCTTTTTTTTAAAAAAATTATTTTTATTAATTTATTTCTCCCTATCCTCTTGTTGTTTTTCACTTGTGTCTGTTTGTCTTCCTTGTTTCTTTAGGAGGTACCAGGAACTGAACCCGGGACTTCTGATGTGGGAGGGAGGTGCCTAATTGCTTGAGCCACCTCTGCTCCCTGCTTTGTTGTGTTTTTCATTCTGTTTTTCCTCTCCATGTCTCTTGTTGCATCAGCTTGCTACACTTGCCCACTGTCTCAGCTCACTGTCTTCTTTAAGAGGCACCAGGATCCGAACCAGCGACCTCCCATGTGGTAGGTAGGTGGGAGCCCAGTCGTCTGAGCCACATGCACTTCCCATAGTTTGTTTTTAATCCATAGAAACCTCTACCTTCTACCCGATGGTTACCAAGTGTTCTTAATAGTGTCATATTGGGTCAAAAGCCTTTGGAAATTATTTTTTAATAGAAAATGAACAAATGGTTATCCAGTAGTGCTTTTTAAATCACTAATTCTCTTAACTCTTTCAGAGACTTCTTATAGGAATATCATCTACCCTCAAGGAAATTGAATTGCTTTGTCTCAGTCACATTGTTTAATTTTTGGATCTTCAGGAACCTGCTATAACTTCTCTTATGCTTTCACCTCAAATTCTTCTGTAATGATAGGTGCTTTCCTCCAAGAGTGCACTATTTTTATATGATTACAGCAATTATAGAGTTGATTCAGTCTCACAATTCTTTTTAAATGTTTTCTGCAATCTGTAGGGATTTTATGATTAAAAGATTTTATTTCAATCACATTCGATGAATAACTTGTGTATGCGTCTTTATCCATGAAACCATCATCATTCGCTCTCTGCCATGAAGACGCAGAGCAAGAAACCCCTGTGTTGAGATAATGGTCAAAATTTGTTTAGCTATTTGAGATTCATTCTCTTTCTTTGAAAAGTTTGAGCAAGCAAAGATAAAAGGTGAGACATTAGTGACATAAAAATTGCCTACTTCTGCTATAGCACCCAGCCCTTGGAAACCTGTACTGCACAAAGAAGTGTTTCATTAGGATATTGAATACTCCTATGCAGATACTTGTGTTAAGGAAAAACCACGGACTGAAGAATCAAATGTACTTGGGCTTGAATCCCAGCTCCATTCCTCTCTAGTTATTTGACTCTGAGCAAGTTTCTTAGCCTCCCTGGAATTCAGGATCCTATTTGTGAAAATCTGGACAATGAACAGATGTTAGAGTGGTGGTAAGGGATAACATTAATGATTATAAAGAATATAGTATCAAATAAGTAGTATTCATGGGTATGGGTCTTCCCTTGCTTTCATCTAATCTGCTGAACACCAGTTATTTAAAGAATAGACTATATATAGCAATATCTAATAGTTGTGATTACAGGGCTTTATATGATATTTATATGTAATCTACTTTATCACCATTGGTTAGTTTAGTACTTTAGGTCTTTAAAGTATCACTATTATTTGTGTGGATATTTTGGAAATAGCAAATGTTTAAAAGACTGAAGATTGGTTCCCAAAGCAACACAGTTTGAAAGTTTGTTGTTATTGTTGTTAATTCCTAAGCAAATTTTACAATACTGCAATAAAAGTTCTCTGTGTACAAAGTGGTTAAGACTCTTTGCACTGCCTTGGATATTTACAAAAGTTATAGTGGCAGAAATTGAACTCTGAAGATCTGGTAGTATTAAAACAAATCAGCCCAAGATTTTCTCTTGCAAGAAAGGGAGCCTCTCCTCCCCTACTCCAAACCCCATCACTAGCACTTTATTAAGAGAAAAACCTGATGAGAGGTTGCAAACAATCTCAGAATATATAGGTTTGCAAATGAAACTGCCTCCATAACTCTAAAAATCTCCATCTATACACAAACATTGGATGTGAGTAAAATCTAGATTATTCCTTACACTGCAGTCACCTAAATCATGTGCCCTACTGAGCACATCATCACAGTGCAAAACACTTATTTTTTTTCTCCAAAGCGATTCATGATGAAACAATAACAATATTTTAGAGTGTGCACAAAGGCAATGTGAAAATGGGAAATATACTAAGTAAGGTATAAGCTTGGATTCAAGGCTGGGCAAATTGAAACTGATCTTTTCTTTAAAATGAGGATAAGCATACACCTTCTGCTTGCCAATTAGAATCATTGTAAAGATGTAAATATAAAAAAATATAAGCTGTTATCACCACCTCTAGGTATTCATTCAAAACTAAAATAAAACACAATCTTTGCAGTATAGTTTCTATATTTTTAATATCTTAAATATGCTAACTTGGAATGTACTACGACTACCACTCCATAGAGTTATATATACAAGGGGGATTATTCCTTCTCATGTGCAGGCTTTTTTATTTTGTGACTTATATATGGCCGTAAAAGAAAATCCTCAGATGACTGGATCGATTCTTTTCTCCAACATTATTATTGTTGAAATAAATTTACCATTAGTCTAAGATGCAGAAAAGTCTTCTAAATCCTTGGATTTTCACTGTTTGGGATTTTCTACATATCACCACATTAGAAAAGGTTAAATTAATTTAGTTACATGCCCTAAATTACACTTATGAGAATTGACCTCTGCAATGATGGATACAAAATAAGTGGAATAAATCTGGAGAAAGAAAGTTACTGAAAGTATGTGGAGCTCCAGAAAAGGAACACTAGAAAGGTTAGGTTGGAGCCAAGACTGAAAAATGTACTATTGGAACTTGCTATGAATTTTCATGACAATACTCATGCGTACCCATGAAATGTTTATTTAATAAATCATTAATGACCAAACAGATTGATGAGATTTGGCATATTGCTTTCTCTGGACTATATTAGCAGTAGGAAAAAAAAATGTTCTAAGTCATAGCCTACTTATTTTCTCCTGTGCCTGAATGAAAGTGTTTGCAAAGGGCCCCTTGATCTTAGCAAAGTGAGAGTTTCACATAGGGGTTGCCATGATCATATTTGCATCTTTAGGCTGCTGAGTGGAGGACAGAATGGAGGAGGAAGAGTTTTGCTGCTAAAAAGAAAAGGGACATTGGAGCAGTCATTGCACTTCAATCTATTACTGCCCAGAAGAAATCATGGAGAAATGAAAGCAGAGAGAAAAGGAATGTTTGGGATGAGAGAAAAGATGATGAGTTCAATTCTGGACATGGATTTGAATGGAACTGGTCAGTAGGCATTGGGTTTATGGATTTAGACTTTGGACGAGTAGTCTGAGTGGAAGAAATATGAAAGCAGCATTTACTAAAGACTTGTGAGTAAATTGCACTTCTCAGGAAGAATACATAGAGCATTAAGATGAAGACTGCACAAAGAATCCCAAGGAAAAAAAATAATAAGAGGCACTGAAGGATGTGGAAGGATGATAAGGGATACTGACAAAGAAAAGTCAAAAGGGTAGGCACAGGCCTTAGGACTGATAGGCATAATAGTGCCCAAAGGAAAAGACCCCTTCCAAAAAGTCGAGTCACAAATGTAAAATTAAGAGAAATCAAGTAAAATAAAGCCACTAGTGATGCTATGAGAGATGATGATGGCTGGGCTAAGGAGGCACTTGAGGAACTGGTATGTATTTCAAAGCGGGAGCAGATACGACTTGCCACTAGGGTTGATGAGGAAAGTGAGAGAATGAGAGGAGTCAAGGATGAATACAGTGTTTATGACCAAGGGAATTAAAAGAAGGGAAATGGCTTTGCTGAGGTGAGGAAGAATGGAGGTGGAACAAGTTGGGAAGGGAGAGAGGCTTGGGAATCAATAACTTGTTTAGTTTGAGATTCCTTATTGCTCATCCAAGTAAAGGGAGCAAATAGGCAAGCATGAAAGAATGCAGGAATGTATGTGTATGTGTACAAGAGTGTGGGGTAGATAGGGAGAAGAAGAAGGAGGAGGGGGAAGGAGGAGAAGAGAAGAACAAAGGAGAAGAGAGGAGAGGAAAGGAGGGGAGAAGAGGCTCTTTTAAGCCCCTGAGAAGGAATGAAATGATCTAGAAAATGAGGGTCCACAACTGAGCCCAGGATACACTCAGAGTAGCATACCAAAAGGGAGGGGGGCACTATAAGCATTGTCCTCCAGCAGGGAGAATTTTTATCACTGACACTGTTTAGAACTGCAAGTGCACGGTGATAACAACAGAGCAGACCACCTTTAAGTCTGTTTTATTACTGAATTTAAACTCCTTATAAGGAATGCGACGACTTGATTGCCTGCACCAGGGTGGAACATTTGCACTGTTCCCTCTCAAAATAAGGAGGACCAGGGAAGAAGATTGAGTAGGGAAAGTCAAGGAGGTAGGAGAAAACCAAGAGAGAATGAAGTGTGAAAAGCCTAGTGAAAGAAATATTTCAAAAAGAAGAGAGAGGTCAACATACCAAATGCTGGGGGTCAGTCTAGTAAGATGAAAACCAGGAATCTACCATTAGATTTACCAAACAAGTGGTCCTAAGAGTCCTTGACAAGAGCTGCTTTTGTGGAGTGGTGAGGGTAAATGCCTTCCGAGCATGGGTATGAGAAAGAGTGAAATCAGACGAAATGGACATATCAAGGGTAGGCAATTCTCTGAGGAGTTTTGCTATAAAAAGGATGCAAGAAATGGGGCATTATCTGGAGGGAGATGTAGCATCATGGGAGAGTTCACAAATAGTATAGAGAATGTTTACATAAAAAGGAAATGACTAGCAGAGGGGAAAATTAATGATGCAGGAGGGAGAAGAGGCAATGACAGATGTCATAGGATGGTGCAGGGTATGGATTTCTGAAGAAGAGTGGGGATGAAAGTCAAATTACTACAGAGGCCAAGGATCTTGAGACTTGGCTTTATCATTTTCATAGAAGTTGGAGACTCTCAGAACATTGATAAGAATTGAGGAGGAGGGTTGGGGGTGGTTGTGGGAAGGCAGAAGAGAGTAAAGAGGTATAAAACTGAATGTGAATCATTCAGGATAGTGACTGGGAAACAAGTTTAGGAAACAGACCCCATTTTTTAACATATAAAATATACTTATTTCTTCTTTGTGATACACAATGGCAGGAATCACTTTCTTTGAGTAAAGTTTAGCTAGCAATCCTGTCTCCCCATAAACTAAGATAACTAACTACTTTTCCATTGTTAATATTATGGTTGATGTATAAGCAATAAGATAATAACAAAGTTGAAAAACCCTACAAAGCATAAACATTTTCCTATTAAACTCTTAAATTAAGTTATATGGCAGTAATAGCACTTGGCATTTTTCATGATCTTAAGAAGTTTGACCAAAAAAGCAGAAATTATATATGCAAATTGCACCTGTATTTTAGGATTTTGGTGCAAGACAAGGATTAAAAGGCTTCAAAAAGCATAATGAAGAAGGTGTCGTGACTAACCAGATAAAGTAACTCAAGATCATCACTAAATAAAAAAGCAACATATGTATTGCAATTATATTTCTATAAACATCATATGCTTAATGCAAACAAACGAAAATTCTGCAAAAGATTAAATAGCTCACTATCCTAAAATACATATTATTAGCAAATAAAAGAGAAAAATCAACTTTAGCAAGTGTGGACCATTCACAAATGATAACCAGAATTCAAATAAAAGAGCCAGGGCCTCTTTTCCTTTTCTGTGTGTCACTTGATATTAACAAATAATAGAGAAAAATAATTTCTAACAAGTGTGGACAATTCACAAACGATGACCGGAATTCAAAAATACAAAAAGTTGCAAAAGCCCCAAAAGCCAGAGCTATGGTCATCTTAAGAAAAAAAAAAAAATAGTGCTTTTGGCGGGAGGGGGGGGGTGGTGGTGAAGGAGAGAGGAAGTCGGGGTAAACAAAATGAATAGTTAAAGGGAATTTTTTTTTGCCTCCTTCTATCATGAGAAATGATAAATAAAAACGTCTCAGAATGAGTGAAATAATTTGAGCCAAACGCAGAATTTGAGACTTTTTAACAGTAACATTATTCAGGATGTACAAAGGAAGGAAAATAGGTTTAATCAAATAAAATAAGCAACATGGGAATAAATTATGTCTTTTATAGCCACAATAATTTCGTAACTTTTCCATATGCTATACATATCTATATCCCAATCCTCACATCTGTCCTCAAGAGGCAACAGATAATGTATCACCCGGAACACTTTAGAACTCTATTTCCAGAATGAAGAAAACTGACCTCTGATTTGCAAAGGTTGCAGAGCTTGTGCCCACTTTTTGTAGCTACACTATACGGGTGTTCAGAAGAATCTCTTTATATTCAGAAAATTAGAATGTAAGACGGCAATGGCAAGTGGAATATGGGAGAATCAATCTGCATTTGTTCTAATTCTGCACTTCCACCTGCCCTGTTGTACCTCTGAAAAGGTTGCACAGTATTTATGATTTGGTGCTGGGGACTTTGTCCCCATTGCATTGCCTTGAGGCAATCCTGTCTTACTAAAAGTCCTGTAAATAGGGACAAACAAGCATCTCGTAATTGACCCCAACAGAAATGACACCAACCTGAAGAATGTTCCATTTTACCTTATGTTTAGTTTACACCTCATGACCTAGTTCTGGTTGTTTTTATTCATGTATTCAATGAGCATTTACTGAATACTTACTATGTACAAGGCACTGTGATAATATTATAAAGTACAATATAATAGTTCATAATATTTCAGTTTAATCAATTCTTTTTATTAAAAGAGATACAAAAATGTCCTGGACTTGCATTGTTACACATTCTATAAAATATTTCCTCTATAGTCATTCAGCAGCAATGACATTTATAGGTTAGCATAAATATAACCTCTAAACATTATAAACCAAGCACAACCCCTAACATTGCTTTATTAAAACTATCAAAAGCCCCTGAAAAATCATGATGAAAATGAAGTCTTTTGTGAGTTTCAAAAACACTTTATGAACACATTATTTCTCCCCCCGTCCCCCGCTAGTTGCTTAAAGCATTGTGTCTGAAAAGGGAAAAACTAATGTCTCACTCTCAGAGCTCTCTGCCTTTCACTTTCCCTGGACCACTTAGTCTGAAATGTTTTCCACACTCACCAAGCTTTAGACATTAAGCAAAATCCTGGACTCCTTCATCGCCCATATTTAGCCAGCAAATTGGCTCTGTGGATTTCTTTTTAGTGTTCTTTTCTGTTTACCGAGAGTTACCCCTGAAATGTCCACCCTAGTGGCTGGCCTTGAATGAGCTCCCTGCCTCTGGTCCTCCCAACAATTACCCCTGTTGTATGTGGCTGCCATTAGGCTTTCTAAAACACCTCTTCCACTAAAATGCTCTGGTAACTTCTTATCCTCTGCCTCATTAAATATGAATTTTGCTCAGCTTTCAAGGCCTTCCATAGTCTCCACTGTCTAGTCAATTTTTATAACTTTTCTCCTAAATGTTCACTATTACATTCTCTGTTTAGTTTCTTGCTTCTCATTTAGAATTATTTTTTCCCATCCCTAGGTTTTAATCATGCCATTTCCCTTCTCAACGCCAAGAATCCTGACAAAGTGCACAAACACACAAACAAAACACTATTTCATTTTCCGAATCCTACTCATTCTTCATGTCCTCCACTAAACATGACAAACGCCATAGGCTCAAAGCTCCTCTAAACAATGCTGAACTTGATGTAGTTCCTTCAACTGTCACAATTTACCTGCTTTACTGTTGTCACGAGTACAAGGATTCTGTCTTCCAGGCAGATTCCATACTCCTTGAGGGCAGAAGCCTCTTTCACTTTTCTCTCACAACCCCAGGTTAAATGCTACACCCAGAACTGATGCTCAATGGATTCCTATCAAGGGGTTTCTATAGTCAGTAATGGTGGCAGAGGAAAAGAATCCTCTGGTTAATAAAGTAGGGTCTTTTTCTTCATCTCATTCTTATTTAGATTCCAATTTATTCTTGGAGCATTTACCACTTTTTCTATCAGCTACAACTATCTCCTATTCTCTCTCAAAGCCAAAGGAGTTGAAAATCCTGTCAAAATAGGCCAAAGAGGGAAAACCATCCTTTGAGGTTATGTGTCAGCTTTGTTAGCAAGTGCTTCCATTTTCTCTCTCACTTACAGCTGTACACACTGTAAAAATGAGTTACCCTCCAACGTTCTCCTTTCCCTGGGCCCTCTCGTGACTGCTTTGTGAGTGTGTAAATTGTACGCACTCAATTATATAAAGTCTAAGTAAATTCTTGCCTGAAACAAAAGCTCTAGAGGATGAAATAAGAGTATACAATTATTGCAAAATGGCAATAAAATCACCTCCCACACTTCCCTTGAGAACCATGGTCAAGGAAGATCTGGCTGAGGGCTGAAACAGACTGCCAACTTGACTTTTAATTTTATGAACTCTGATAGTTTGGACAAGAAAATATCTTTAAAGGGTCAATATCATTTCCGTAAATGGGAAGAACACTGAATGTGAAAATACTGCTTGAACCCGGGCTTTAGGAAAAAAAAGAATCTTATGAGCAAATAGCAATGTACTTTCCCGATGTATTTTTTTTTTCCTTAAAAAAAAAGCTTTTCTTTCTTTTAGGTGAGGTAATTGCAGTTTAAAATTATTTTATAGCCCTTAAAATGAAAACATTTGCCTATTAAGCTCTAACGACCTACAATACTGTATCTGTAAAGCATCATTTGGCCCCTTGCTGTTTCATTTAACTTTAGCTGAACCTTTTTTTTTATTGTTTCCTAATCAACCCTAATTTGCCTAAACCCCTTATTTGCCATTTCTCAAACTGTTTACATCTCACTGGAAATGTGTAACAACAACAAAGTGTTTTAAGGACTAGAATAATGATAGACCTAGACCTGTAATTCTTCCCAGCATAAAAGACATTGAAAGCAACAAACACTCACTCAGAGCCCACTAGGTGACAAGGGCTGTACTTGACCACAGTGGTACTAAAACAAAATAACCTTAGAGGAGATAAAACCCGAGTAACCACCACTATGTTGGAAGTTATATGCTAGCAGTTGGAGTAATGTACTCTTGAGACAAACAATCACAGAACAATTAATTCAGTGGGAGAAGGAAGAATGAATGCAACATGCATGGTGTTCTGTACCAAGAAATATTTAGAATTTTTCTTTTGGAAACATTTTATAGGCAGATGATAAGACATGAAAAATGATCAGATTTTAAAACCTGCTAAATCTATGTAAATAGTAGAGCAAGATAATACATAGATACATACATACAAACATACATACATACATACACACTGGATTGGGCATCAGAAGATTGTGCTGTGCTTATTAGCTATGTGATGCAAAACAAATCATGAATCTGCTGGGTTCCTGGGTTTCCTCAGTTATAAAATGAGGGCTGGGCCTAGATGAGCCTTTTTGCTTTACCATTATCTGAACCTTTGCATTTACTTTTGTCAACATTCAAGTACTTGTTACAAGGCTGAGTACAAGTCCTCATAAGATAGGACAATACTTTACCTTTACCTCACAAATGTTATTTATGAGTTCATATTTACAATCCTCCCTTTTCTCATTGTCTTTTCCATTATTAGTCCTTTGGTCCTTTATATCTGCATAAGCCTCAATACCTTTCAAAGCTTATCGACATTCATTATCTGAAGTACTCTAAGTAACTCCTTCCTCTTTCACATGTGAACCATACTCAGGTAATCTTCCCTCATTTTATTGCTAAGACCTACATCCTATAACCTTCCCATTCATATCACTCTATGCTTAACTCTCTATCCTCTTCCCCTTCCTTCTAAGAGGTTAGGAATATCAATTCCTAGCCCTCTTTCATCCCCTTTCTCAGTTACCTTTTTTTCCCTAAATTATTGAACTGGATTTGTTTTGGCTGAGTGCTTAAATTTGAAGTCTCAAGGAGGAAAAATGCAAAGGTGACTCTGGATTCTACTTCTGTCAATTTGATTTAAGAAAACTCCAGTTTCCTAAAATGCTTTCTTCAAAACTTTGATGCCCCTGCAAGCTCTTACGGTAGAAGCACATATTGGGGGAAAGGAGGTCTGTCTGTACAGCCAGGGTGCCCAGAACGCACCCAAGCACCACGCCTACCACCTGCACGATCAGATAATATAAGGTGGAGTTTCAGGAAGGGAATTAAGCACAGCAGTGACAGAGAGAGTAGCTCCATCTTTGCAAAACTGGTGCTTAAGAATATTTTGAACTTTCGAACTATGTGTTACTAGTTTTCTTTCAGGGGTCTCCGAGAACAGCATTTTTTGTTGAGCAATATTAATTATCTAGTGAATATTATAGATATTCTTCCCACAATGTGCATATGAGTAATTTTCCAGGCAATTAAAAGGGATCATGGAACTCCTAAATCCATGGATCCCAGGTTAATAACCTGTACACACATATCCTACATAAGCACTTTTTTTGGTTGTTATGTAACTCTAAGAAAATTAATCCACATTCCCTTTCATCACATTAATGTAAAACGTTTTCATTCATACATTTACCAGAAAACTAAGGCATAAGTCATCTAATAAGAACAGTCAGACCTTTGTTTTTTGCTTTTGTTTTTAATAATTATTAAAAACAAGGCTATAGAAGAATAGCACGATGAATAAAAAGAGCAACTATACAAGGAGCAGAATTCAGTCTATAGCATTCTGGGCTTCTGTGGACCTGACTTATGCCACATATTCCCAATGATTGTGTCACTTGGAATAAAAAACAAACAAGAAAAGAAGGTTAATGTTAAACCACATACACATGTCTACATGAAGTCAAATCAGCTGATCATTAAGGTAAAAACAAAACGGGACTCCTCTTTAAAAGAGACATTGATTGCATTTTCCTACAACATAAAGTCCAAAGGTAATCAACTGTTTTTAACAGGAATATTCATATGTTTTCAAATCATATGCATATATATTGGCAAGAAATGTTACTCCAATAACCTAGAAGTGCTAATGGACCTCTGCACTTAACTAAATCCTTACATAGAATACAAGTTATTAAATATAAGGTGAATAACAATAACAACCATTACCAAGGGTATGTAGATTATCAGGAGAAAAGTCAATGTTTCTATAGTAGGGCTAATTATTGGCATAATTTTGAGAATTTGAATTCTTAAATAATAGTTTCTAAACAAATAACAGTTTCAAGAAGGCATAAAAATGCCAGTATGAAAAGCAGCCTTATAAAATCTAATATATATATTCTACAAAATCTAGAGAAAATTTTGTTTTGAAAAGCAAACTTAGAAAGAAGGAACAATTAAAGAATTCAAGTTGGTTTTTAAATAAAGTTGATTTCCAGATATCCTTTTCACTCTCCAATGCAACCATACATTTTATCACTGAAATACCTAAGAGAAATATGAAAACACTGAAAGATGATGAAATTTTTGGCTTACTCTCTTTTGTAATGTGCTTTTTTCCCTCTAATAAGCTTGCAATACTATTCTTGATCAAAACAAGAAATTTTGTCATAAGATTTTATTTGAATAAAAGGTGTTTTAGGAAATTTTGGTGGCATTCAAGGAACAGAATCAATTACAAACTTAAATTATTAATTAAAAACCATCTTGAGATGGCTAAGAAGCAAAGTAGGGTTCACTTTTCCCCCTCAATGAATCCCCAAATCAAGACTTTTCTTGCAAAACTCACAACAATGTAAGCTGTTGGTTGGCCAAGTGATGTATGGGAATCCTGTACGGTGTGCATGATTGTTTTAAACTCACAACTTCTCAAATGAAAAAGAAAAAGAACTTACCAGGAAATCTAATATTGTAATTCTTACTAATATCTGTGTATATTACTACCAGAACTGCAGACCCTGAGAAACACCATGAAACAGTTTAAAAGTTCAAACTTTTAAATATCATTAGAGTACAAAATCCTTGCCCTGCATTGACCATCTTTGCCTTAAAAAATCATAATAATATTTGTAATTTGCAAATATGTCAATAAACCTTAGTTGGTTATTGAGGATATTAATCTGTTTGAATGTCATCAAATAACAACAAAAAACCCCAAACATTTTGCCTCCAGTTGCAAATAATACATATATTAGACAGAAGAAAAATCTAGTTCAAACACCATGTACCATTAACTTGTTTATTTCCCTAAATTCTATTGAACATAAGCATACAGCTCTCTCCTTCCTTTAACTAGATAAATTAAAAGAGGAAGAGAAATGCTGAAAATATTATAGATCTTTGAATGAAATATTTATGTCTATTTTACTTAACATGGATGAGAAGCAAAAATATCAGTATTTGTCCTCTAAAGCATATTCTGTTTCTTAAATTAGACTTCACATCATCTAACACTCCTTACTACATGAAGAATTAAAAACAAAAGTTTATCAAACATTTTTAGATTATATAACTAATGAAAAAACACCTGTTCTTTATTAGGCAATATCAAACTGAACTCAAAAGCCCATTGCTACAGTTCATAGTGCAAAACTCAACTCATGACAGTCTACAAGTTTCCTGAGTTTCACCGCAGGTATCACAAGCAGACATTCCAGGACTCTATGTCATTCCCTGAAACATCTGCAACAGAATCTAACATTCTTGAGAAATGAGATAAGCAAAACATTGACTTAATTAGATTTTAAACCATGTTTATTAACTCATATGGTAAATAAATTGAAAAGTTTTATACCAAAAAGCAAAATGAAAACATGCAACAGAACTTAATTTTTATTTTAGAAGTTGATGCCCTAGACATTGTTTACTTAAAGCAATTTTAAACTGAATCCCTTAGTATTTAGTTCAATTAAATATAAGCTCATGCTAAAAATAATCAACTCACAAAAATTAAAGGAAATAAATTCTTACTGAGAAAATTTTAGCCTTTCTGTTACTTTAAAGTAACTGAGATAGTCTGTTTTTAACATTAACATTAATTTTAACATTAAGATTAAGTGGTTTTTCTTTGTTCCTGTAATCTAGAATTATTCCAAAATATGATATATATCTATTCATATTTATTTATGCATAGACATAATGTGATGAGACAAAGCATCTGATATGAAGTTTATCTGGAGGATTCTGTTTTGATTTCTTTCCTGCCAAACCACTGGTGTTTCAAGGAAGGCAATGACAGCAAACACCTTCTTGTTATTATTTATACATGGAAGGCCAAACCAAATGCCTGGGTGGGTCTCCAAAGACATAAAATCAGTAGTTGTGTTTTTATTTTTCCATCCACAAGACGTAATTACATTTAAACAAACTAACTCCTAGTGAAAATTCGGCTCCAACAGAGAATACCACACAACCACAGACAATGAACTTAAATCACAGCAAGTACTGCAGCCACCAACATATTGTTAAAAGTAGTCTTTAGTACATCTTTGTGCATATACATACAAGCAAATCAGTAGTAACAAGAAATTGCTCCATTACTTTCTGTGAGATGCATTCTTAGCCAAGATTTCCTAATCTAAAAAACTTTTCCTTCTCAGGCTCAAGGTGTAAAAATACCAGCAGCTGCTCTGAATACTCCTCTCCTCACAGAGGTAGAAAAAACTGTCATGTGCAGCTTTGGGCTTTAAATGAATGAGTTCTTCAGTAGGATCCTGGAGTGGCAGCAACTTGACAAATGTGGGAAAGTCTTTAGCTGTGAGATGGGGGCTTAGGTTGTGGGCTCTTGGTCAATTGAAAGGTTGCATTAAATGTAAATTATAGGACTGTTCCTTAGATATATATTCCTTTCAACCAGGTGAAAAGCAAGCAGATCGTTGCCCTAATTCAGCAATGACCCGGTGGTAGCCTTCCTAGCAACAAGAGGAAGACAGGCAGCCATGGGCAATTAAAATCCCCATCTTTAAAGAAAGGAAAGGAAGGAAGGAAGCATATTTTTTATATAAACCATATTAAAACATTTCCTTTTTAAAGTTGCCTCTATGTATTTCTCATTCCAATTCATATGAAAAAGTATTAGTTTTAAAACTACAGCGGAACTGGCAATAAATATCACAGTAACAATTGTTCTTTTATTAAATATTTATTGAAATAAATTCCTGCGCTTTCTCTTTTTTTCTTCTTCTGGTTCCAATATTTATTTACAGCTGATTATTAACATCTGCCAGGATAACGGTTTCATCCCTACAGAAGCCGAAGGGTAAAAAAGTCACACACACCCTTCTAACGTGACCTGTAGTTAGACAGAAAACAGTTTTCCCAGTCACCGCTTGGCTTCCTGTCTGTGACCTCTGAAAAGCATTGGAGGCCAGGGTTAATGGCCTTTCCAATCTCTGTGATAAGAATTCATTTTGTTCTATTACCAGCAGTTATCTGAGGAGCCTGCTGCATCACTTCAGCAGGGTTCAATCAATGAGAGGACCTAATGAAGTAACCAGCTGTAGCTCTATTTCCCTGGCCAGCTCTATCAGACAAATAAGATCTATCAGTCACATCTTAAGGCTGATCCCAGACACAGCAACTTCACATGCTGAAGCCGTATGCATATGAACTAATGACACCCCACCATTTCTTTTTAATCTTCCCTTTTGAAATAACTTTCCTAACACTGAAAATGGAATGGAAAGGGGTCCAAGATGTCGTATTCAGAGGGCAATAATGCAAGATTAAAGAATGGATTTGTGGAACAGTTGAAAGGGTTTACATTAAGAGAAAAAAGTTAAAATTATATAGCATTAAAGCTTAGGTCCTTTGCTCGACCACTCTCAAATATGTGTGCTTTAGACTGGGATTTTTTAATCTTCAAAAAATGGGGGAAGAATGAAAAACTTATTTTCAATTTTATCATTTTAATGATAGGACTTTCATTTTGACTAATCTTTCAAAACAGAAATATAACTATACTATATTTTCACTTTTTGGACAAATCAGTCAACCTAAAGCCATAAGTTACCTTTGGGTTACTTCCCATTAGTTGATATCACTAAACACAAAAAACTGTAAGTTACTGTAAAACTCTATTACTGATGCATTTTAATTTTAATGTAGTCATTAGATCCCTCCTTAATTAAAGAGCATTTGTTAGTAAATATTATTTTTACGCATGTTGATTTCAGAAGGAAAAATATCAAAGACTTGCACCTTCAATTAGTGACCTCATAAATGTATTAGACAATTATTAGAAGTCCTGTGAGTTCAAAATTAACCCTTTTGTAGACAGGGGTACGGATGTCAACTCTTGAATTTTAAGACTATTTCTCAGGAAAATATTAGATGGTTAATAGGAAGTCATGAATAGAATAATCATAATTGCTGATGTGCTGAAAGCTACAAGTACCTTAGTTTACTTTATTAGGTTAATCAAGATTAATTTCATATAATACAATTTGTATTCTTTTAACTTGGCTGCTCTCTTTGTCAAATTGAAAGGAAAGAAAGAATGACTATTTGCTGTTACGCTGAAAGAGATGATATCTAAGGGAAGCTATATAAATGAAAAGTACCCACTGGCTTTGTACTTCATAAAACATGTTAAACATGTAAAATATACTTTCTTTCATTAGAAGACAAATAATTTTTATTCAAACAATATTGCTAATGTATTACAACACAAAAGGAACCAAAGACTATATCTCCAACTGTCTTTAAGTTTTTAAGGATGGGAAATACTGTTTTTTCAAACTGCAATCAGAGAAATGTTTGAGTAATATGGATCCCATAAATATGTCTTTTCATTTCAAATGTTTGAAGATGTAAATGAAAGATTAAGATGCACTAGATAAGAGGCTAAATTTAAGAGAAAAATCAACTGTGGTATTTAAGGAAAACAAGGTGTGTGTGTGTATGTGTGTGTGTGTGTGATCTGCAGACCTCTAACCATCTAGGTACATGTGAAAAGAACTGAAATATCTTTGCTGCATATATAAACAGATAAGAATATGCCTAGCAGGCATTTTGGGAACATCTGTCAATTTTTTATAGAACATACTGATTGTGGGCTATTGATTGCATTTAAACAAAGTTGTTGCAAAAAAAATCAGCTAACAATTCGTGTAGAAAGGGCCAATCAATATTTAAATGACTCACTTTATTGATTTAAAATTAACTTTCAATTAAGAGATCCATAGGACTCTTAACTGCGACACTTATCCATTCAAGAGAAAATAAAGGTACATTTATCGATACACTTAAACAGCAGTGGCTGGTTTCCTATCGATTCAGTCATTTGCGCTGGGATTCGTTAGCGTCATCAGGCTTTAACTCGCTTACTAGGTCTTCGCAGTTTACAATACTGCAAGATGTAGGAATGTGCAAAACAACACAAGGAAAGCATAGAAAATTAAACAGAATTAAAAATATAGGAAAAGGTAAGTCAACCTTATGCTTTTTTTTTTTTTTTTTTTTTAGTTTTATAGAAGGAAGAATGTCTAGATTGTTTGGGTGACTATTAGAAATGGCCTTTTAAGGGGCTATTTTTCAAGGCAGGTGGTTCAGATACGGCACATTTTATGCGTTAAAAATGTATAAACAAATGAAATCTTTGAATGATTGACTAGTAAAAGGTTTATTGGCTTCCATTGACTAACAAGATCACTAGCTTGTATATACTGGTTATATTATAATCAATGACAGCTAAAAACAACAGCTTATAGAATTTTTTAAAGACAGTAATTGTATTTTCCATTAGGAATACAACATATATGTGTTTAAGGCCATTTTTATTTAACACTATAGCAAGAAAACCACACTAAGCTATACTGTATTATTTTGATAATTTGCCAATTAGTAATTTTATAATTTATCCCTTAATGAGGGTTTTCATGAAAATAAATCTGAAAAATAAAGAAAATTAAAATATGAGAATATGAATAAATTAAAAAATGCAGAGATCAGAAGATGTAGCCGTGTATTTAGAAACCTTAACTATTCACTTATTTTTTATGACTCTTGGATACAAAGGAGATCACTGGCTGTAAACCTTTTACTACAAATTCTAATATTGTATCAGAAAAACAAAACTCCATGATCTCCATGGCATCTTAAAAAAATGAGTCTCCAACAACCCTACCTGTAAAAAAGACTCTTTTTTCAGGAATGAAAAGCTATAGGAGTCCTTTTTTAATTTAAATATTATAATGCCCCTAGACAACATGTCTTACTGGTCTCTTTCTCATATACTTCACTGTACATAGCTATCTGTATGAGAAAGAAGCTATCCCAAACAGAAACAGCTGACTTATTTGTTGGCATAAAATTCCTGGTTAAGAGAGACTGAGGAGTCAATCTAATTCTCCTTATACAGAACCTATTTTTAATCATCTTTATACTTACTGTAAATCTTCATTCTCTCATGAGATCTACTATGAATACAAACTATGCTTTATGTAATTTCAAAGATTAGCCTTTAGTTTTTTTTTTCTATATACCAAATCTACAGTGCTTATGCTAGCAATCATTTCCTTTAGATTTGCTCTGAACTGTAAAAAGAAATTGGAAGGGATGGAAGTGAAAAATCCAAATGTTCAAAGTGAGAACTCCCTCCTACAAAATAGTTTAATTCCGTAGTATTGGTATAACACAATTGGGAATATATTCTGGAGGTTACCTTTACTAAAAAGTGCATGATGCCGTTGATTTCCAACAAGAAATTAGATGATAATACTAATTAAGAGATAGCAGGTGGCACGGGATGCCTGTCTGGTCCTCTCTGATCGGCAGAGAGAAAGGTGTGGTCCCTTGCTAAACATCCAGAAGCAGTAACAATTGGCTTAAGCACTATTCTGTCTCAAGGTGCCACATAGGGGATTCACTTTGATTTAACACTTCCTTATCACATCAAAGAGGTGAAAAAGGCATCTTTATGGGTTGACTTGCAAAAAGAAAAAAAAAAAGGTTTGGTTTTTACCCCAGTATATAAACTCTCTTTAAGGACTTCTGGAGCATTTGGAAATGACTACAGAAGAAAATTACTTTTTATGATTCCAACCATAAATGCTTATAACAAAAATAATGAAAAAGTTCTTTCAATCTCTTAAACGCTGCAAACTGCAATCATACTATTATGAAGAAAGTGTGGACCTAACTAAAATATCTGCTCTGTCCTATAAAATAAATTATCATCACGACAGCCAGCTTTACAACTCATAAAGTATTGTTTGCTAAGATTTTTTTCCTTTGTCTTTAATCATAATTTTATCTATAACCAACATTAATTTAATATACCGTTCTCACAGCAGGCTTTGGAGAATGTTGACAACTTCAGTAAGAATAACAATTGAGTCTAGACCCATAGTCCATCAGTCAGTCTCAGGGATTTTACATGGACATCTCATCTTTTCACTGGGTGCAGCCGCTACCATCTTAATGGTCTAACATATTAAATGGTTTGGAGCTAGGAATCTTGTCCTTTGGATGTACCTACTTCTTGTTATTTGAGCAGGGTGTTGTAATTTAACAGGGATAGGAAAGTAGATCTGCTTGACAATGCTGAACCATGCTGAGTGAGTCTTGGGAAAGCGGAGGTAACGCATGCCTAACAGGCAAACCAGGTGATTCCTATAAATGATGGAAAATAAGTGTTACCTAATTTCTGAAACTCTCTTATACAGCTTTATCTGCCTCTGCAGTGTTTGTTTCAGCAATGTTGTTGTATTTTTTTTACAATAGATCAAAGACATGGTTGATAAGACTTGATTCTAGATACATCTATTACATTTTCAGATATCTTACAATATATGAAATCTCACAGTGTGGCTAGTTTATTTAAACCCTTATTCACCCTACAGGCTTACTTACACCATAATTTCAGAAAGGTTTCAT
>PVKH010000259.1:30198-42477 GCA_004027955.1 Chaetophractus vellerosus
AAAAAAAAAAAAAAAAAAAAAAAAAGAGTGAAGTTGCATGTAATATATGACTAGAAAAAAAAATGTGAGTGTTGTTCAAACCAAGGACAAATGGCAAGTATTATCTGCTGAGCTGAAATGATAATTCTTGTTATGTTGAAAAAAGTCTGAAATTTATGAAAATCATTTCACTTATTTTTCTGCCTTAATGAACGTAAGCATCATATCAGAAGTACAGAATGGCTATATATCTTCAATGCATACTAAATTGGGCAGTACTTCATGAGCTGATTTTCTTTAGATGATTTTTTTCTTTATCCTGTACAACATCTTCATTGTCAATATTATAACTAAAGTCAATGCCCCTTAATGAAGTCAGTAACTGTCTTCCATAAAATATGGAAAACAAATTTGGCCATGTGCCATATGCCACTTGATTAACTGTGCAAAATGGAATAATGGCAAGCTACCCCACATAGAAGGGCACCCGAGGGATTTTTAAATTCTTGTTCAACCACGGAAAACCAGGCAATATTAGGCATGAGGCCCCACTTTCTTACCCTGGCATGCCACTGATTAGTTCAGCCTTAGTAGAACAGAAATCCTTAATCTTCACGTTTTAATATTGAAGAGGTAAACCCTTTTCACCTGCATGTGGAGGCTGCCTTTTCATCAAAGCTCAGGAGATTCCAGCAACAAAATCAATGTATGCATGTTCAGAGCAGTTTTCAGGGTTTTGTAAGACAAATCTCTCAAATGGGGGCTAGTTTAACGCTATTGAGCTGGGCTTCGATCTGACCGAGTGAGTGAACAACACAGCAACAGTGCACTTTCCACTGCTACGGGAGGAATGATTCTCCACAAACGCAGCTGTGGAATTTCTCACTGACCTCTAACCTCACCTAATCCGACATTAAACCTTGCTGTGGACTGGTTAAATAAATAAATATTTTAAAAGGTAACCCCAAATCAACAAACATCGGTAATTAATTTCTCTCTTCCATGTTAATAAACTACACTTGGAAAAGTTTCCATGCTGATGGAGTGCTTTTGCAGGGCCAGGGCAAATTCTGACAACTCAGGTTTCCTTTTTAAAGGCCTAGGTTGGAAAAGTCAAGGAAAACGCTAGTTTTCTTGACTTTTCTTCAGGATATGGATTTGTCTTTTGAGTCAAGAAGGGGAATTTGTTTTAAGTGGAAATATTTCTTGCATGGTATTTATAGCATATACTAAAAGCTTTAACTTCTTAATAGCTTTAAAAATATTCAGCAGTTATTTAGCCATTCAAAGTCCCCTTTTATAAGAAATCCTCAAGTCACATAGTTGTACAGAGTTTGATTTTCATTATAAAATTAAAAATTACAATTTGTACTTAAAAACTAAATTTTGGCCATGATGATACATGCAACCCTCCAGTGAGAAAGCCTTCATTGCTTTACCCATGTTGCTTCCATCAGTTTCATAACTTCATAAATTATTTGTTCTTAAATCAATCATCATTTTGCATAGCTACAGCCTTCCTTTCACTGAAACCATATTTTATTAAGGCATAAATGAGGCATTTGAATATTTTCTAATATCGTGGAAACATTAAAGAGAAACTATTTCAGATTCCTGTTTTATTTTGAGGGGAGTGTTTTTTCAGATGTTTAAAAAACTGCAAGGTTTAATGCAAAATTCTAAATCTGAATATGATCAAATGTTACAGCAGAAGTATTTCTAAATATCATGTAAATCGATATTGTATAATTCTAACGCAAATATCAAAATATACATCATTGTTAATTTCTTCTTCACCCAAATAATACACTATACTTGCATTGGTATGTTCTCAAAATAAGTTTTACTTTACAATTAAATGAAACATAATGAGGCAAGATATTTCTAAAAATTTTGAGTGTGTATTTAGAGGATTCTTGCTAACTTTCCTTCTCTATATTGGTTTCAGATTTTGAAATTGTAGCATATAGTAAATCAAATAGGTCCCTAACTAAAACGTATAAAAATGAGTGTGTGGTTAATAGATACCATGTAACTATATCCAAACTCATCATTCTCCATCATACTTTTTAGGAGATATACAGCTGACAATTGACACATGCACTGAATATTTTGATAACATTAGCTGCTGTGTTATTCTCCATTACTGTTAGTAAATTATCTCTAGCCCATGATTTACTCTCTACTGAAAAAGAGGGGGGAAGCCCAATTGGGAATAATTCGTGTGAATAATTATTTTCACAAAAGTATAGTTACCTTAATTGCACAACCGTATTGTACAAGAACAAATATTAAAATCCTTGCTACTTCACTTTAAAAAATTTTATTACTGATTTTTCAAAAGTGAAACAAACTGCTGAATACACCACAGTCTTCTCCCAATTCCAATCCACTCCACACACATCCACAAATATTGATTCATATTCTTTCAAAAGAGTAGTCTGGATTTTTGTTTCAGTACTAGACAGAGGAATTTCTCTCTGCTTATAAATACTTGAAAGTAAATTTGTACCTTTACTATGAAATGGATAATGCTTACTGTTGGTCAACAACTCGGGGTGCTGACAGGAATTAGTGAAAAATGTGCTATCATACAAAATATCACACTTTCATCTCAGAACAACTAAAGGAATACAAAAAGCCTTTTTGGCCTTCCTCATGAACTAGGACCTCAAATCTAAACAAGCATCAATAGATAGGAAGAATTTCTTATTATTTTCTCTCACCTAATGAGGGCATTTATATTCCAATGTGAAAGTAGGAATAGGTTTGTGGGGAACGCTTTTCTGTTTTTACATTTCTTTTGAAAAACATTATTGACTCTCAAAAACAAATAACTGTTTGAAAGTGGCTGTCCCTATGGTATGAAATAATTCTGAAGCATAAAGCTGATAATCTTGAATTCAACATACTGCAAAAGCCCTCTGTGTATACACAAAGATGCACTCTGTAACCAGCCGGTATAATTCCAAAGTTTGTAAAGTCATATTTTCTGACTCAAAGGCACATTTTGTACCATATCATATAGAGAAAGCTCCAGTTCAACCATACTTCTTCAATGGCAGAACTTCAAATGTCATCTGGAGTTTCACAAAACCCTCTTTCTTTTCAGAAGTAATTAGCCAAGGCAGAGTTTGTATGGCAATTAAAAACCACTTGCTTGCAGAAGCTTGTAGGCATTATGTAATTTTTATTTTATGCTACAAGTACATATGCGTATTCTTGCCTCTAGCTTAAATACAGTGAAAGTTGTAGTTGGTTGCACAAGAATTGTCTCAAGAACATTAAAGCAAGCCAAACACGATTGTATTCCAACTAAAATTGCTCTCTTTATACCGTGTATTGAAACTTGATAACTGTTGGTTATAAAATTCCTTTGATTTTCTGTAGGTAATAAAATACTTTGGCAATTACTATTGACAGTTCTGGATAATCTTGAAGGCTGCCTTGCCTGAAGAAGATGAGTGTTACAAATCACTCCAGTGAAAGAGGGAAGCACAGCAGCAGGCAGCAGACAGGTTTCAATTTCACAATGCTGATTATCTCATTCACGATTCTATGCATGCCTAAATCTGAGAATCCCTCAAGCAGCTATATGGACTTCTACTTTTAAAATGCCTATTACGCTTTCATACTTTTTCCTGCTTCCTGAAGAGTGCCATTTCGCCAAGCTTAAATAGCAGAAAATTGCACTGCTTTTCCTCTGCCCATCTCCTCAATCTCTATTAACCTGCACAAGAACAAAGGAGTATGATGGCCCAGCGATAGGGTGCGAAATAGGTTTGAAGTTGTTTTTCATTTACTGCCACACATATATTTTTGATTCATAAATTCATTTTCAGTAATCACCTTCTTTTTTTTAATGCCTCAGCAAATGACTAAAAAATGCAATTTTTCCCCCCAAATATATAAACGTCCTGGTCCTTTTGTACAATCGATACGAGCACGCTCACAAGCATGCTCCCCCCCCCACCCCCCGACACATACGTTTTCTTATTTACAGCAACACCAAATGAGAGTCCATGGTTGTTGAATGTGCCTTGATTTAAATAAAACTGATAAAAATGAAGGTAGCCCAAATGGAATTCTTTCTGTTTAGGTTAGAAGAGAACAATAGGCTAGGAGTAGAAGAGAAAATGGTTGAAGCACCTGGTTCTAATGCTTGCAATAGGCCTTTATTAGATGTCATAAACTGAATGATGCATTACTCTGTGGACGACTTATAGCCCACAAATGTTGAGGTAAAATGGAGGACAAAGAGTTCTTTTAAAACAATAAGGGTGAACGGTCCTTTTAAATCCAGCAATATTTATTAAATGCAGAATTCTTAATAACCTTACAGAGATTTGTTCATTCTTCTAATTTTATACATCCCTGCCTTTCTTTTTTAAGACTAAACCTTTTCGCTGGATTTTCACAACAAACTGCGTCTTGCATAAGCATTATTTGAAATCAGTTCTAAAGGATAAATAAAAAATGGGAGATACGGGACATCTTTCTCATTTTTATTTTCTTTTTTAAAAAAAAGTTAGAAGCTCAATGTCCATTCTCTCTAGTCAATTAAGTTAAAAATTCATGCATGCTACAGAACCACCCCCCCCCCCCCAAAAAAAAGGTAATTTTGGCCATCAGAAACTGTTTTAAAATAAGGTCTGTTTTGCATTTAAAAAGATAAAAGAATGTTTTCTAAAATGACAATTGCTGGTTGGCCATTGATTCTGAGCTTTAATCTCATAGCCTGCTCAAATTTCCCATTATGTCTCACTGAGGCTTAGAAGGCTTGAGAGGCCGAACTGTGGCCTTCAACAAAAGTGGAGGGGGTTACGGCATTAAGAAACACAGCTGTTGCTTGCAAACTGCAAATGTTAGAATAACTCACTGCTTGTTTTTTCCTTGCTGCTAATAAAAACTTAAAGTGTTTTGCATGCTTTCTATAAACAGTGCACTTAAGTTTTATAATCTAGTACATCTTATTAAGCGTGAAGTCTGCTGATCCCTAAATTATTCATAACGTGGTCCAGACTGATTAAGATTGGCTTGTTAAGGAGCACAAGAAGCAATTAAACTGACAAGGCAGTGCGGCCTTGATGTATACATTTATTATCACAAGAATACCCAAAGTGAATGCCCTTATTAAGCAATGAATTTCACCTCACTGGCCTTCTACCATGGCTGCCACGGGCAGGAGAGCGAGGAACAACATGTCAAAAGCTAACTCTGAGGAAATGCCTATCTTCAAGTGAAACCGATTTTGTAATGAACCTTTCAGTTCGCTCCTGAGGTAATAAATCCTGACTGGTGCATTAATTACTTGATAACATCCCATCAAAATGCAAATGCAGCACTTGACCCATAGGAATGGCTCACTAGCTGGTAACTCTTCAGGGTGGACATAAATTGTCTGTTTTCTCTTATCAAACAGGGCGTTTATTTCCATCTCGCTAGGGTGAATGTCACTCCTGCCACCCTCAGCCCCTCTGTGGCCTGACACCATCATTTGCAGAAGACTGTCAGGATGTGCCAACATCCTAATTGTGCAACTCCTTCACTTTGTACCTTTCAGGAGAAACTGCCCCCCACCGACACCCTCTGCCAACCCCCGTCCCCCCACTACACATAGACACACACACACACACACCTTTTCTGAAGGAATCCAGTACACCCAGGATACACTGTAATATTGTTGCAAAGAATAACCCCCGCCTCCACAGTACACTAATCTTCCTTTTCAAAAGTATTACACCACACTAGGAATTTCACTTGCAGTGATCAAGTGAAAGCTGAATGAACATGGGAGGTATATAGGCAGCACTATAATTAGGCAGTATGAATAAGGCAAGATGTTTCCTGTGCTTATATTTACACCATGACAATGAAACATTTCTAGGTGGTGTTTTAATATTTTCACAAAATAATCAATACCTCATTAAAGAAATAGAAATATGACACACTAGGCCTAAAAGAGATGGTGAGATAAAAGTTAGAGTCAAAACACTGCTTAAGAAACCCTTGAAACGTGTGAGAGAGCATCCTGGTCTTGAGTGTTCTCTTAGAATAGCGAAACAGATTTATTTAGTTATGGAAACTGTTTCCACAATGAATGTTAATGAGGATTTTTGTTTTCTATTGGCTCGTTCAAAATTCTGATCTCCATCAATAGGTCTGACTCTCCCACCTGGGTCAACCTGCCTTCCAGTCGTGTTTATTTGTCTGGAAGGCTTGGTGAAAATCCTTAATTCAGGTTACTAGGCAACCCTGCAGGTGAGAAAATATAATGTTTGGCTGACTCCATTTTTGAATGCGCACAGTGGCCTAATGTCTTCAAAATAGACTGCAAAGCATGTGCTGATAATTCTCTGCTACATTCTCTAAAGGCGAGGTCAGAAGAAAATTAATTGATGCTGAAAATAATGACAGAAGGAGAGGCACCACTGAGACTTGGTGTGACTGGCATGTGATAATGTTAGCAAGAATCTCAGCATGTGACTGGACAGTGTGATGAAAAATATACCCTGTGCGAAGGAAAAACAAGTTACAAAACTTAATTAGTTTTTGACACTTCTTCATAAGTTATTATCTTTTCATTTGGAACATTGCCTTGGGACATCAATACCCAAGAAGAAATGAAACATTCTTATTGTAAATATGAAAGAAAGATGACTTTATATTGTGCCTCTCCTCTTTACATGTCCTTTTGAATAAACAAAATCTCCTCTGCAGGCTAAAGGATATAAGGGGGTAGATGAGGCAAGTACTCGAAGTGTGACATGGTCTTGGTCAATGGATGATTCCATTAAGACGGATTATACAATTTTGATCTAAAAAAAATGAGGTGGCATCTAAATCAAATGTGGTCAAAATAAGGCTCTTAGATGGAAAGCAGTCAAATTATATCCCCGATTGCAATAATGCTTCCTGTACAGTGAATGTATTTTTAATTCCTTTCCACTAAGGTTTATACCTGGAAGTAATTCACACTGATTACTAAATAACCCTTGTGAGTTGCTTTGTCTTTTGAATTTTAAAAAACACACTTGCCGTGAGCAATGAATTTCATAAACCAGCAGCTCTCATGCTTGATGAATCATTCTTATTTTATGCAGTGCTGTGTGATAGAGAACTGAGATAAAATATTCTATCCACAAGCTATTCGGCACAATTTATCATCAGCGGCTCACTAGTCCAGTGATAATACCTGGCTTGCAGATTGTAATGATCAGATTCTGTTTTTATTTCAAACAGGACCAATTCCGAATACCAGAGTTTTTAATTTACATACATTAGCGAGGTTCAAATGTGGCAATAGCTACAAGCAAATTCACTTGCAAACTGAATGCTCGCCTTGCATAATGGGTTCCCTTTAGCAATTACTCACCAGTGAAGTACCCAGATAAAAATGAAAACAAAGAGAAAAAAGGAATATCATGATACATACACCATAGTGTGGACTAGGATAATTACTGAACCACAGTGAAGGTCACGTTTATATCTGTTTTAGTAATGATTTCGTGTACTTTTACTCTGTATTGAATTCCTAATGCAATCTTCTTTTTATTCCATGGTACTATATGCCCTTTCATCTGTAATTTTTTTTAAGTTTCAATACCAGCTTCCTATTATACAGAAATGGCAATGTGTTATGATTAATAGAAATTATTACTGGTGAAATTTGAAATGACTAAAATACGGAGGCATCTACTAAATACACTAATCACACACACCCATTACACACATGTGCACACGCACCCACACACAAAACAAAACTCCACAAATTCTACCAGGTCAAACATTTAGTAAACCGACAGGCTCATAATAAAATACCTCTTATAGTTACATCACTTTTACACTGACCACAGTATTGAGCTTGAATTCCCAGCAGCATCATTACTAGACATTTTCTGCCACCTTTCTAAATCTGAAAAGCTTCCTACATTTAGTGAAGATTAGGTAATGCTACATCCAATCAATAGCAGCTATCAATTCTATACCTTGTTCAGCAGAACAAGTTGATTAAAGTAAGTAAAAAAGGCTGACTAAATATTGTTTAAAACTAGATGTTTCTTAAAACTAATCCATAGTTTTGAGAAAATAGACTACTCAGAGACAAAAACAAACATTAAGATCATAACATACACCCCGAGAGTTGCTTATTTGCCATCTTTGTCCCATAAATATTATTGAAAAACCAGCACTGAGGCCCAAGTGTAGAACAGGAACTTTTACATTCATTCTGCATTTCTGGAATGTTTATGACAAAATCTTAAAAAGTTAGACAGATGGAATCTCATTTTAGGTTCATCAACTGTTTTCTAAAAATAGCAATGTATCAGAGAGATCAATAATATTCTAAGAAATCATCACGCCATCTCTGGGGAAAGCCACTTCCAAATTCGTGTACTAGGCCCGACAGAGTGAGCTTTCAGTTTCCAGACCTGAGCTAACTGTGTAAAACCACTGATACTGGTCCAAGGACAAGACGCGTTCAGAAGACACGGCTGGAGTGAATATACGACAAAAACAGTTGGCCTGGCTGCTCTCTTGGTGCCCAAATGGCAGAGATGATGTGGTTGTAGTGGTTTCCGGCAGCAGGCCGCGTCAAACAATCCCAGTGATGGCCGTTTTAAATAGAGGAGACTGTCTTTTCCAATGTTATCAAAACATAGCCCCACTTTACTATACTCATGGAATACCTGCCTTTATTAGAAACCATTCAAGGAACCAGTGCAGGAAGTTGTAAGGAAACATAGGTAGGAAGCGAAATCAGAAAATGGGGGAAGAAAACCAAACCTCTCTATTGTAATGCTTTTAGAGTGTGCCTAAAAGCGTCAGTCCTTTCTCTCCCTGGTTATGGAACATTATCAGTAGGAGGGACAAAAACTCATTTTTTGAAAAATTACAAATAAGAAATTGGACGCTTTAGCATTTCCAGACCAACCCAGGATTCTGGTTTTCAAACTCTCCAGGGTCCTGTGGTTAGACAATTACAGTTGGTTCTCATTCTTCCAGGCAGCACTCACCACTGAAGTATTATGGTGTATTTGTTTAACCATGCTGTTGCTCATCTTTACCACCCTAAAAACTCAGAGACAAGTATGGGGATCATGGGTATTAAAAATACAAGGCAAATCTTGGCATACACTTGAAAGCCTCAGGGAAACAGGCAATTTATGTCTATAATAAAGGACCAAAAAATGCAGATTTTATTGTTGTACGAGACAGTTTTCTAGAAAATGAACATCCTGAAAGTTATACTCTAGTGGGGGGGGAAATAATTTATATTAAGCATTAATACATGTATAAAATAATCAGCTCTGCATTCTCTATTCTAAAATGATGTAATGTCTATAAATATATTATAGTTGTAACATTCAGCTATGTCTTCCCTAATTTCTATAAAATCTCTGCAGTTTTCAAAACCATATTTCATTATTTCCCAATTTAAGCTGTCCACTTCGGTCAGTTGATTTGCTTGCCAACCAACCTTATAACTTTAAAATTTAGGCTCCCATTCTTTGATAATTCCACAATCAACTCCTAATAGCCTCTCTATAAATTAATATTTATCTCCTGCTTCAAGGCCCCTGCACAAACCCCTCCAGGATCTTTCACTTTCCAAACTCAAGCCTTTCAATCCCTCTTTTTCTAAATGTATCAATATAGGTGATGAAACTTTGGGTTTCATTAGTTTTCACAATGGTACTTAGAGTAGTTCTTTGTTTGTACTTCTTAACAACTGAACAATAGGCCTTTAACTAAGGAAACAAGCAAAGGTTAAACAACCTGCGGGAACCATAAAGCAACAGTACTTCATTTAAATACCTGAATTACTTTTGTTATGAGGAACAAGATGGCCTAAAATTTACATAGTTCTTTTCTGTGGTTACTATTTTACTTCTTTCAACACTGTCAAATGAAAGGAAGCGCTTGCTTTCAAAATTTAGACATTTGCTGATTTTGATTTAATCATTTGTTCTTCTATTATCAGGAATAATTACAGTGGGGTGGAGAATAAAACTGCTGGGGTTGCATCTCGTCTTCCATTTTCCCTCAGAGTTGGGAGGAGGCTGCTACTTTCATCCTCTCCTAGCAGACTGTAGGCTGGGCCAGAGACAATGGGAACAGGAACATGTGCACTGAGATGGGCTTCCACTGTGGAGAGACTTGACTTGAACACTAAAAAGAGAGAATGACAGACCAGCCGCTTTCTTCATCTCTTTCCATTTTAACAAGACTTGAAGAAGTTTGATAGATATTTGTTTTTTGCTCATTACATAATCACACAAAATATATTTATAAAAGACACTCCTTAAGTAAAACTATAAATCTACATTTAATTCTTTTTTTGAGTGGATGATTTTTTATTTAGGTTAAACTAGAAATTTGTTTCTAAAAAAGAGAAGACTAGTCTAAGACTAATGGCAGGGAACAATTATGATCTCCTGTGTAAACTTTTCCAGTTTGCTTTTATCATCTAGAATGTATAGAGGAGTTGGAGGTTATTGTATTGATCTCACGGCTGTTCATGTGTTCCAAGGGCCAAAATCTGTAATCTAACAACAAGAGAGAAAATTCCACAGAGCAGGAGAAATCTGCCAGCACATGAAAGAGAAATCTCCAAAGCATCTTTTCCTGGATTCAGTACAAGGAAATGGATGCAAACCTCTTCTGAGAACAGAATCGAACACAAAATCTGTCTGAGAAAAAAAAATGCCCTTTTGTATATTTTCAACTGGAAATTTGAAAATATATGTATTTATCCTTTATTACTGCTTCTAACCTTCCAGGTACAGCAGCTGTGAAAGAGTATTTCCAAGTCAAAAATAAGCGTTTAAAATTCATAAAAGGAGATGCTTAGATTGGGACCTTTCCAGGCCAACTTCTGTCCTGTGTAAATATTTATAGCTGAGTCTTAAACCTTTGAAATTTTGTGCATTTAATAGAAATAACAGAGACATCACTATAACAGAGAAAAGAGGTTTGTGTAAATAAAAACATAAAATACTTAAAGTGCTAGTTGTGTTTATGACTCAGAAAAGAAGAGTCCAGTGGGCATCGGGTCAGGTTTTCCTATTCGAGAGGATCAATTTTAAGTGGCATGCGTTAATTACTTTAACAGTGACTTCTAAAGAGCTCTCCTAATCTCGATATTCTTATGTATTCATAAGTATTGCCCCTACTTCCCTCCAGTTTTCTCTGTTGGTTTTTTTTCTGTTGTTGTTGATTGTGCAATTGATTTTTCAATTCTTCAATAGAGGATCTCACTATTACCACCAAGATTATTGTTGGAAAGGAAAAGCGAAGATAGGAAAAAGGAAAGAGAAAAGAAAAAAAGAAAGGTAAACTATAGTATTTTTACAAGGAGACTCTCAGTCCACTGAAAATGGTAACTATATTCAACTCAACTGTGTTGTAGGGGTGCAGATGCTAGAGAAGTTGGGTAAAGTGAAGTCATGTTTTACAGTAGCTAATATGTCCTCAAAAGCTCATCTGTTGGAATTTCAGAGTCCAAAAGCAAGTCTATATATGTTTTCTTAACATAAGTCTATTTTTTAAACATATGCATTTGCATTGAAAGCTTCCCTGTTTACAATTTGTAACTAAGTAGGGGCTTTTAATGTCACAATAATTTGTTCCATTGTTAAAAATTGTTCTTGCAGTAAGAAATTTTCCTTAAAAATTACGTGATAAATCACCAAACATACAGGCACACCCTGGATGATTTACAATAATTTTAAGCTCATATATTTAAGAAAATTTGTATATCCACCACCTCCAAAATTGCTCTCTCTCTTTCTTTTTTCTTTTCTTTTCTTTTTTTTTTTTTTTTTTTAAGGCATTCCCTGCTCCATCTCTAATGAAAGACAGGAAACTCTAAAATGTTCCTTGGGAGGTAACCATATTCCTTCTCATTCTATACTTCATTCTATGCTTCACATGAGGCGAAAGCTGTGGAATAATGCCCATTGTTATTGTGCAGTTACAGTGTCCTGTGAGTCTGGACAAGTTATTAGGTCAGGAGCTAACTTCCTAAGTAGAAAAATGTGTTCTTCTTTGTGCTCTCTTCAGTAATGGCTGGAGTCAGTGCTAATTAAGGCCCCACGGCAATGTGGTTCCAGAGAGGTCAGGGACTTCTTTCTGACACCTGAACAGTACTCAACTCAAAAGAACTGCCCCTAATCTGAAATGATGTGATGTGGAGCTGGCCTTTCAGATTCACCGTATACTTAAAGGAAAATGACAGTAATGGCAAGGGTGTCAGGAAAGAGCAGATGGAGAAGTTAGGAGAAATGTCACTCGGTG
>PVKH010000260.1:0-27342 GCA_004027955.1 Chaetophractus vellerosus
TTTTTAAAAATTAGTTTATATATATATATAAACTTTATGTATTTTAAATTAAAATATTATATATTTAAAATTAAAGTTTATATATATATGTATATAGAGAAAAGAATGAATGTAACTAGAGTTTAAAATAGAGTGACACATTTTCCCTTCTAATTCAATAGATTGCAGGGCGCTCTTCATTGAATACCCTACTTATGCTCTCTGCTGCCACCTCATTTGTACCTGGCAGTTCACTTCTGGAAGAAGTAGCCAGGGAACACAGGATATAATCATAGGTTTTTGGCTTTCCAGGGTCCAAATTTCTGTCAAAACATTTTACACACGTGGTAATTGGGCAGAAGTGGATATTTACTAAGAGTCATTTTCACAAAATGCATCCTTTCCACGTGGCAGGACACTTCTTGTTCTTTCTATTATTGCCACTGGTCCATGGGGTCATCTAACTCCAGTCGGCGCACCCAGGAGCCCAGTAAACGGGCATTTTATAAATTTACCTTCTAAGGCACCTGCTTTCCAATTCTTTGATTTACTTGCAAAACCCTAGAGCAAAGTCAATCATTCAAATTCTCCTGAGTTTCAAACCAATGTGGAATGTGCAATGATATATTTTATGGAAGAAAAGAGACAAGAAGAAAGAGAGATTGTCTCCAAAGAGGAAGCTGTATTTAATTTTTTAAAACGTCTTTCTGCAAACATACCATGACTATTGTCCTTGATAGGAAGCCATTGGAGATGCAGGTACTGATGAGAGAGCCTAGTATAGGATGGCCAACCTTTCAGCCAAGTAAGTTCTGGGTAAGCCAGGACAAGTTAGTGACCGTAGCACAAGTCATGCCATAGCCCCCTTGCCTGGGATTATATATGGAGATTCTAGTAGGAAGAACACAGACCTGGGAAAGTGGCTATGACGATCCTATTAAACAAGTTGTGAGTTGAGGTAGAGAACTCAAGCAAAAGCAGCCTGCACATCAGGAAGCCAAGGGGAAAGAGAAGGAACCGCGGGAGTGCTCAAGATGCTGAGTTAGTTTGTTTCTTAATCACACAAATTATACGTGGATAGATTCTCATGGTATAGAAGTATGCAGGGCAAGATGTTAAACTGCCCTTTTATGGACGCTTCACTCATTTCCCTTGTCTACAGCTAACCAGGGTTTATGGTTTGTGCATATCCTTCCAAATATTTCACTATGAAATGCATATGTGTTATAATAGCAATAATAATGATAACTAACATGGATTTAGTGTTTACAATGTATTAAACTCTAAATTATAAATGTTGCATCTCATTTAATCTTCTGAATGATTTTATGAGCAAGATGTTATAATTATTCATATTTCATAAATAGACTGTAGTTCAGAGATGTTAAGTAATATGAGCAAGGTCAAACTTGGGATGGGGTTGGAGGAATCAAATCCAAGCTGTAGTTCTCTAAAACATGAAAGGAGTTGAAGTTTTGGAATATTATATTTATCTGGAGATTATTGAATAAGCAAAGCTATATAATTTGGATTTGATTTTTTTAAAGTGATAGTTTCCCCCTTGTAATTAAAAAAGGTTTTGGTCAATCTTCAAGAGGTTATTTTTAATTAAGGTGAGACCTCACCCTCCTTAATCCTATCACCTCATTGGCAACTGACATTTCCCCTCTTAACAAAGCTTCCAGGGAATACAGAATACAATTTTTCATTTGTCTTTATAATGTAAAATTGCCCTTAAAAAGGTCAGAAAAATTATTTTCTCAGTCGTTGTAAGAGTAACCATTGTTACATAGTTTTTCAGTTGTATATTATATCGTCTTTAAAAAATATGTCTTGAGCTAATGAGTGAAAACTGACATAATGTCCTATTTTAATTTGTATTCCCTCGATTATCCATCATTATAAATTTGTCACTTGCACTTACAAAATTACTGTTTTTATTCTCTTTTCAATTTTACATTGGTTTGATTTTTTCTTTTTGATTTGTAGGAACTCTTTATATATTCTGTACATTGGTACTTTGTGATTTTCAAAAACTGAGTTTATTTAGTATAGGCATGGAAATAAAAATTTTGCCATCCACTCCAATTGTAAACAACCTATGGCTGGGTCACTCCACTGGAGCTAGAGAATATAAAGCTCCTAATTGTGTCTCTGGCAGATTCAAACATTCATCTTCCAGATTTACTTTTTCATGGTACCATTAAGGATGTATCTGAGAATCCACTGATTAGGATGGGGCAAAATTTATGTAATTGACAATGAAGAAAGAGTTTTGATTTAAAAACTAAAGTTGAACAGTGGATGATGATAACATTCTCAATAGATACAATGACTGCTGAACCTCATTCCTATGTGCTGGGCACTGTATGAGCACTTTATGTTCAGTGTTGTTTAATCCAAAAACAACTCTACCTCATGTTCTAAGGTTAAAACTCTGGAAGCCAGAAGTTAAGTAATTTAGTTAAGAATATATAGTAAGTGTTGGAGCTACGATGTGAGATGCAGGAGTCCGACTCCAAAGCCTGTGCAATTAGCCAGTATAATCTGCTACCTCCCAACAAGAAATCAGTTGCTCAAATATTTAGTAATAAAAATAATGACTGGATAATATTTTTAATAAATAGTGCACCTTAACTGCACATTTTAAAATGCTAAAATTTGCATGATGTATATGTGTGTGTGTCTATTACCAAAATTCTAGGGAAAACATGAAGTCAGTTTGGTTAATTTCAAACATATTTACTAATATTAGTGAAAATATTAAAGCTGAATTCAAATTAACAAATGATTTGAATTGGCATATGCTTAGCTTCCCTGCTGCTAAGAGAAATATTAAATAGTGGGTTGATTTAAACAATAGGTATTTATTGGCTTAAGGTTTTGAGGCTAGGAGAAATCCAAAATTGAAATATCATCAAGAGAGTGGTTTCTCCGAGAAGACTTTGGTGTCTGGTGCTGGCTGCTGGTGACTCTTGCATCCTGAGCTTCTCTGTCATGGCAATGCACTTCTTCTCTTTTCTCTTTTGGATTCTGTTGACATCCAGCCTCTTGCTTCCTCATGTGGCTTTCTCCTCATAAAGCTTCTAGTAATAGGATTAAGGAGGGTGAGGTCTCACCTTAATTAAAAATAACCTCTTCAAAAGTTCCTATTTACAGTGGATTCATACCAATAGGAATGGATTAAGATTAAAAAGTTACTTTTTGGGGGGGCGGGGTACTTAATTCAACCTACCATAGTATGCTAAGAATAAAAATTTCAATTTTCTAAACAATAGTTCTTGTTTTAATATTTTTACTGTTTTACTTTTTCCTGCTATGGCCTTCTACTTTTCCTCAATTGTGTTTATGCAAATTAACCCAATTTCCCTAAATATTCTTCCTTCTTTTTTACATATATACATATTCACTTAAACCATTTCAAGTAAAATATTTTATGATTGCTTAATATGTACTATGCTTTGTGCTAGATGCTCGCAAAATAGTAATTAAAAATATTTGATTTTCTTCAGACCTTGATATAACACTGATTTTAGGTTGCTGGAGATGCTTCCATATCTTTAAAAACAATTTCTAACTCCCACCCCACTCTCACTCCCAAGGCGCACATAGGCTTGTTGAATTGGTTTTCTGTAATTGAATTGTAGGATACAAGAGGGTCTTATATCTTGTATTTCTTCCCCCTCCACCACGGTACTTAGTACATTTATTGAGCACAGAGTAAATACTATATGTGCTTAATAAAAACTTTCTGAGGAAAGCAATGATTTATTCTGTGGCTCTTAATTTGATACACAATGTTCCTTCCAATACAAGCAATAAAGCATATTCTAATCGAACATTTCCTGGAGGACCTTGCAATCAGGGTCACCATTCTAAACACCGACATTAATTGCTTTTGACTCTAACAGGTGGAAGAATAGGTTAAAGAGTAAAACAGAGCCTAATCCCAAGGCCCTTACATATTGTTTTGTTTTTAAAGATATCCCTTATCACAGTGTATGTTTTGAATTTTTAAAAAATGATGGGGACAAAAAGCTCTCCTAATTTTATTGCTTAATTGGACTTTTAAAAAATAAGGATTGCCTCTTGAATTGAATACAATACTTACAATACTGTTTTTATATTTTATCACACTGAGTTATAGGAAGAAAAACGTGTCAAATTGTGTCACAATGATTTGAAGGATAATGTTTGTGATTATATCCACACGGAATGGGAGAATTCAATGTAATGCTTAACATATTTTGATTTGCGTATGAGAATGTTCTGCTTTAGAATGTACAGCAAATTAGTGGTACTGTTTTTACATGACCATAAACATATCCAATTACTAAGTATCCTAAAGTTTGCTTTAAGCAATTCAAGCTAAATAAAGCTAGTGAACTAATAATAATGAAGCACTGTGCTTCGTTGAGTAAATCACAAGAGAAAATAAACTTGGAGAAATATGCCCCACCAAGATGCAAAAGCATTTGGCAGATGAAACTTGTGGATTTTTGCCACTGTCAACCTTAACGAGAACTTGGGGATGAGGGGTGTATTTTACACCTCCTACTATGTCCGTACCATCTCATTTATTCAGATGACACTTCAAAGTCTTACTCATTCTTCACGGGGTTCTGAAGTGCAAGCCACCAAAAAGGACTGGGCAGCAATCAAGTCATATACTAGCAACGATCACTAACGCTCTTACCACTCATAGCCACAGCCATCCACATCTTCCTAACAAAGAATGTTCAAGTTGTGATTGAACAGAAAAGAGAGAGGCAGGTATTTGGTGCAGTCTTTCTTTTTTAACCTTTGTTTACAACATTAAGTAAATAGGATGCCTTTCCTACTTTTAAAATGCTAGTTTTAAATTCCTTAATGTAACTGAATCCTGTGGCAGGTTAATAGGATTAAAATAGATGTACTTCCTTTCTTTAGCCAATTTAGGGACCATTAACCAAAGAAGTATATATGTCAGGGATACATCCTGTCCAGTTCATACCCCCAAATGCTCAATATAATTAGAATATGTGATTTTTATGATAAAATACAAATGCAATAGGTACAGAATCCCAAGAGTTCAAATTCATGGAAAATCGTGTCTCTATTGTTTAAAATATAATCATTGGGTCTTTAGCTATATAAAACTGCTAGATGTCTGAAAATATGCTGATGATAACTTCTGTGAGACTATATAGATTCACTTGTGATGAGGAATATAAAATGGTAGTCTCTGTAAAGAAGAATGAAGGAATTAAAAATTAACATATGTGATAGATCACACTGTAAAATAAATATTTGTGAGCAAAGGAACATGAAAAAAAGAGAGAGAAGAGAACTGTCACCTAATTCCATGAGGTAAAACTTCTATGGGACTTGCTCTCACATTGGAAGTAATTAAATATCTGGAATTGGAAAAAATGGATATCCTTATGGAGAAATACACTGCTACCGCACAACATTTATAAAAAATTAACTTGAAAATGATCATAAACCTACATGTAAAAGCTAATACTTTGACTATCCCAGAAGAAAACATACTAACAAATCTTTGTGTCCTAAAATAGGATACAATAGTGATGAATCAATACAGAAAAATGTCATGTATTTGACTTCAAAATTAAAAATGTTTTTTCTTCAAAAGAAACAATACAGAAAATGTGAAAACACGTTACAGAGTGGGAAAGAATATATGTGATGTTCTTATGTGTATAAATATATATTTATCATATGTAACATATTTCTGTTATATACTCAAATGTTTGAGTATGAAACAAAGGAATCACATTCAGAATATATAAAAAAGAATTATACCTCGATACTGAGATGTTCAACCTGATTTAAAAATTTAAAAATAATGGTCAAAAAGTTTGAATAGATCCTTTACAAAAGAAAGAATTCAAATGGCCAGTAAGTACTTGAAATGGTGGCATTATGCATCAGAGAACTGCAAATTAAATGTGCCATGAGATACCAATTCCTACACAATACAATGACTAAAATTAATAATTTTTAGAAAGGTTTTGGAGCAACTGGAACCACCAAACATTGCAGTGGGCATGTAAAAATGTAAAGCCGCTTTGGAAAACAATTTGCAGTTTTTTTTATGGAGTTGAAAATAATTTTACCATATGACCCAGCAATTCTACAACTAAGTATTTACTCAAGAGAAATGAAAATGTATCTCTGCACAGTGACTTGAACTCAGATGTGCGTGGCAGCTTCAATAATAAAAGTGAATTCTTGGAAACAACCTAAATTGCCATTAACAGGTGAATGTATAAGCAAATTGGGGTATTGCCACTCAGTTATAAAAAGTAATTATTGATAAAGCCTAAATATAGGTGAATCTCAAAACTATGTTGACTGAAGGGAGCCAGATACAAGAGTATGCATTGTATGATTCCATTTGCATTTAGTTCTAGAAAAGGCAAAAACCCAACAATGGCCCAAATGTGATTAGATGACTGGGGACAATATTTAACTTCAAAGAGGTGTGAGAAAACTATTTTGGGTAAGATAAAAATGTTATACAATTTGATTGATGTGGTGCTTATGGAGGTGTATACATGTGTTAAAACTCAAATGGGTGCATCTTATCTTATCTTAATAAATTTGATTAAATTATAAAATAAATTAAAGGACTTATAATCAGCTTGTGCAATATACATATAAGAAAATAATATACCTTTGTCTTAGATAGTCAAGATGGATGTTAATTATTTAAAGTTCTGAAAAGGTACATAGCAAAGAGCAGTTTAAACATTTTTAGCCCAGAATTTCCAAAATTCACTTAATTAGGAAAACTTTTGTTTCCAATATGATATTCATTAATGTGACTAAGGTTAGGGGTATGAGAAAGACTTTTTGGGAAAGTCTTTGTGACTAGGTAGAGTCCTATGATTTTATAAAATTATTCATGAATAATATGCTAAAGATCCTTCCAGAAATACAATTACAAATAAACAAATATTGGAATATTCAAAGACATTATTTTTCACTGAGAGAAACTAATGAATTAAAGAGAAATGTGCAAAAGAAAACGATTGGAAACAATATTATTCACCACTGCTGTCATTACAAAGTAGTTGCTCATTTAACACGAGTGACTGGATATAAAGAGGAGAGAATGTCAATTGTTATATTTTTTACAAATCACAAAAATGCTGATCTTTTTTATTCACAGATGTGGTGTTTGGAATATAATGCAGCTATGTTTTAATAACTCAAGCAAGAACAGAAATTTTTGGGTTTTAATCCATGCATTTTCAATTCATCTCTCTTTTATAGTTTTCTACTTTCTAAATTTCCCTCACAATCTCATATATACGTGACTAATTTTAGTTTTGCTTTGTACACACCTGGAAGCTCTGCTGAATGTAACTTTCTTTCCCTTGTTGCTTAACCTAAGTAGGCAGGTGAGAAGTTCTTTGTAGTCAGGTATTGTGCTGGGAATATTAGCAGTGAATATGAACATATGTCAGCAAGAATTCTAATTTGTTGACAGAGTAGAGCTGAGATGCAGGTTTACACAGCTGAGCAATATGTTGTTATACAATTCCGTTTAGGTTAGATCTTTTGACACTTTGCATAATTCTCAGGTATGCAGTGTTGCTTGCTTAAGGGAATGTGTGCTGTCTTTTTGTCCAATAATACCTTCAGATGTGTTTTAAAGTATGGACTAACGCTAACTGACTACCTGTGAAGGAAGAGTGAAAAGGATGGTAAGTAAGTTTAAAAAAGTAGACTGAGGAAATGACAAAGGATTTGGTTTCTAATGCCAATTTCAAATTCTATGATGTGGGTAAATTGCATTCTTTTAAATAATAAAAATAGGTATTGGATTTTTATGTTAAAAGTAACGCAGATTTATTGAACTAAATAGATTATTTGGAAAATAAAAATAATATTGGAGAACAAAAAATATCGGCAAGGTTATAATGTAGTTAGAAAAATTATTAATGTTGTTTTACTTTCTAGTCTATTAAAAAAACATTGATATCATGGGTTAAAGAACTTTGTACTGCACTTTTTGCATTGGCTTTAAATTTTGAGCTTTTGCCCATGTTGTTAAACAACCTATGGAAATGTGATTTTTAATGTCTGCATAATGTCATGCTGCATGATTAAACCATAATTAATAGAAATATTCTTCTATAGCTGAGCAAATTGGTTCTTTTTGATTGGTTTTGCTATGTTTGCTGGAGAAAGTACAAACTGAAAAAGCATTTTACCTGATGCTGAGGGAATAAAAGTATTTGTGAAACAGCAGTGATATCTATTTCAGACACTGTACTCTTAGAAACTTTACACAAGTTATTTCTTATAACTCTCAAACAAGGTGTGGAATAGGTAGTGTTAATATTAACATTTAGGAAAAATATAATAAAACCATCTCTCCTCATTTTTACACTTGATAAACAGAAATGACTGAGGCTTTAAAAGTTTAAATGACTTGCCACAGAGATCGCTTATCACTTAAGGGGAAGATTCAAGATTTGAATGCCATTTGTCCAATTCCCAGAGATTGAACTCTTAAATGGCCAAATATTACCTTTAGGATATAAGGAACTATATTCACCTCTGGTAGAATGAATTATGTACCTTCTCAAATGACAGGTTCTCAATCTTAAACCACATTCCCATGGATATGAACCCACTTATAAATAGGATACCTGAAGATGTTATTTTTAGTTAAGGTGTGGCCAATTGAATCAGGATGAGCCTTCAACTGTAATACAGGAGTCCTTTATAAACAGAAGAAATTCAGATATAGTTAGTTAGACAAGACCACACAGGAGCCAGAAGCTGAAGTGAGCAGAATCTGGAAGAGCAGACACAAGGAAAGAGAGAGATCACCATGTGATGGGATGCAAAGATGTAGACCAAGGAACCCCAAGGATTGTGATGAGGAAACCACCAGAACTCAATAGCCTTTGGGAAAAGCACAGCTTTGCTCATGCCTTACTGTTGGCCTTCTAGCCTCTGAAGCTGTGAGGCAATAAATGCTTGTCGTTGAAGCCAGCCCACTGTGTGGATATTTGTCATGGCAGGTGGCAAACTGAGATGGTGCGTGAGCCCAAACTGTCAGCTTTGTGGGAAGGTGAATCCTGCACACCCATAGAACAAGTAGGATACCTTTCAGGGGAAGCTGAACGGCCAAAGGGCATGGCTGTGAGGTTCAGTGCTCTAGTTGCTTAAGGATAAAAAGAAGAGGAAGGGGGTGATTCTATGTTCCCACAATTCCCAAATTTGCACCCTCCATTCCTCTAGTTTTCTTCCTGTACTATATTTGCTCATTCTTTGCCTCTTCTCATTCCTTTAACTAAATACCTTCTCTTATGCAATTCCTACTTAGGGCTCAGATAAAATAATATCTTCTTATCCATGAGATATCTACTGACCATTCTAGTCCATCATAGATTTGTTTCTCTAAATTCTCTCAGAACCAATTACTTTTACTTCTCAACTGGTCCTAGCCTCACACTACCTTAAAAAGCTCCAGTCTTTGCATTATTTATGCTTCTATTTTCAGGTCTTGATTTAAGCTCTTTGAAGTAGTTCCCTCTATCTTGTTCCACATAAGCAGTGGTAATTCTTGAATAGAATTGATGAGGACATATTTGTATCTCAAAGCACACCTTGCCAAGGGCTAAATATGCAGCTGTCATTCAATTAATAGTTCTTGATTGATTAAACTCATGTATATTTTTACCCTGTGCCTCTGCTTTAATTAGACATATATTTCTCTTTGGTATTTTCAACTCTGCAAGTATTTTTGGGCTTGTAACTCCAGATCATTTGTGAATTCTAGCTCTCATTTCCTGAATGCCTTTCTTTATTTTTTTCTGTCAAAATCTCTTCTCTTTATCAAACCCTATACCAAATCATCTCCCCAATGAAGCCCAGTTGAATTAAGTTTATAAAACTCCAGCTATTATATTCAAGACAGCACCATTTAAATTTTGTGTACATGGCTGTGATAAACTAATTTGCACATTTATTTACATAATTTCCTATCCAAAATAGTCAATATTTTATTTACATCCATCTATGACCTGAAATAAGCCTAATCCCCCTGCTGACATACTTTTGGTCATGGCTACTTGACTACTGACTTACTCTATTATACCTCTGTTTCCCTGGCAATTCAACTATAATGACATTTATTTTCTCTGGAAGTTAATATTTGGTTTTCTACTCTCCTCAAATGACCTTTTATATAGATATTATTCCCTTAAATAGACTATAAGTTGTTAGAGAACAGTAATCTTATTTACCCTGTTTTGTATTCCCTCAAAGCATTTCATTCAAAGGTATTTGATTCCTATTTGTTGAATGAAATAAATGGAAGTCTGGGAATGGGTTATACCATTTGTGCTGCTCTCCATGTTTTCTTTATTATAAAAATAACTGTATTAATGGTGTATAACATACATGCGGAATAAAATAGGCAAAATTCAAATTTGTATCTCAATGAATTAACTCAAATTGAGTATACCCTTGTGCTGTTTACCCAAGAAAAGTAATAGAAAGTTACCAGCACCTGAGAAGCACACCTTGTATTTCCTCCCATTCAAAATTCCCCCATTCTCACCAAATTTAGTAACTGTCCAGATGTTTGACAGCACACTAGACTTACCTAGTTTTAATTGTAAAATACATAATATAATACTGATTGCATAGTTCTATGTTTGGTTTACTTTACTTAAAATAATGTTTGTAAGATCCATCCATTTTTTTTAAAGATTTATTTTTTATTTATTACACCCCCCCCCCCTTTCTGCTTGTTCTTGCTGTGTTCATTCTTGCGTTCTTCTGTTTCTGCTTGTCACCCCGGTGCGGCGACCTGCTGAGTTAGCTCACAGCGCGGCGGCCTGCCTGCTTGCGGGAAGGGGCTTGCCCTGCCAGCAGCGGCTTGCCTTCTCAAGGTGGTCTGCCCGCTCGAGGAGGCCCCGGGAACCGAACCCAGGACCTCCTACATGGTAAACCGGCACCCTACCAACTGGGCTACAGCCGGCCCCTCCATCCATGTTTTAGCCTTAACAGTAGTGCATTCAATTTCATTGCTAGGTAAAATATGAATACACCTCAATCTTTATATCCATTTATCTATGAATGATCATTTATTTTGTATTTTGTTCCAGATTTGGACACTATGGAAATTAGTCAATTGTGCAAGTGCTTTTGGTATACCTGTTTATACATTTTTCTTCGGTATATACCTAGAAGTAGAATTACTGGGTTATTGGGTATGTATATGTTGAAATTTATATATATATCTCATTTTTCAGAACAGTTTTGCAACTTCATGTTTTCATCAGCAGTGAATGAGTGTATCAATTGCTCTACATTCTCACCAAAATTTAATGTTGTTGATCTCTATTTTTTTTTATCATCCTAGAGAATATGTAGTAGAATCTCACTGTAACTTTTGTTTGAAGTTCAAATGCATAACATTTTTTATTATTCAAGAGTAGCATAAAGATTAAAAACAACTTTTATTTTAAGGAAACTTAAAACTTACAGAAAAGTAGCAAAAAAACATGCAAAACCAATACAGAGAGCTCCAATATTTTGAAATAAGACACTTCCAAATAACTCAAGCAGTAAAGAAGAAATAAAAAGAAAAAGAGAAATTATTTTAAAGTCAATAAAAATAATACAAACATAATGGATTGTGTGGTATTTACTATAGCAGTCATTTATTTTGGGGACATTACTTATAGCATTAAAACTTAGGAAAGAAGAAAGGTATCAAACGAATTACAATAGCTTCCACCTCAATGAAGTAAAACAAAAGAGAAAACAAATTAACCTAACTAACCTCAAAGTAAACAGAAAACAGAAGCTAATAAAGAACAGAAATCAATGAATTAGGAAACAAATAAATGAAACAAACAAAAGAAAAACATTAGTGAAAATCCATTAGAAGAAGCTGGTTCTTTGCGATCAATAAAAGGGAAAATGAGAGAAAAGGCATGTATTAACATTTCAGGATTAAAAGAGATGATGTCACTATAAACTCCACAGATTTTCTAAAAACAATCAGAGATTACTGAGATATTGTAAAAAACTGTATATCAATAAATTTGAAATCTTAGGTGAAATTTATAAATTTCTGAAAAGACACACATTTCTAGGCTTTGATTAAAAAATACATAACCTAAATAGATCCACATCTATTAAAGAAATTAAATTTATAGTTAAAACCTTCACATAAAGAAACTCTAGGCCCTGATGACTTTCCTGGTGAATTATGCCAAACAGTTGAGGAAGAAATAATACCAGCTCTACCTAACATCATCTACAAAATTGAAGAAGAGCGAATACATCCCATTTTTGACTATAAGACCAACATTATCTTGCTACTAAAACCAAAAACATTGTAAGGAAATAAAGCTAAAGACCAATATCCCTAGTGAGAGTAAATGTAAATTTCTAAACAAAATTTTAGGAAATTGAATCAAGAATGTATAGAAAATACGTTATGACCAAGTGAGGTTTATCCCAGGAATGAAAGGTGACTTTATATTCAAGAATCAATATTTCAACAAACTTTACAAAACATACAAACAAACAGGAAGTGATGGCCCAGGCAAAAGAGAATATGAAAAGTAAAGCATTGAAAACCATCAATGAGGAGGAATAAACTTGAGGAATATACAGGCAAGAGGTTTTTTTTTAATGGTCATAAATATGCTCAAGTTGCTAAAAGAAAACATAGACAAAGAACTAAAGGAAACAGTACATGTAAACAGTACATGAACACAAAAAAGAATATATTATAGAGATGAAAATTATGAAAAGGAGCTAAACAGAACTGAAGCCCACCAAAACAGAATTGAAAAATACGCTAGAGGAGTTAAACAGCAAATTGGAGCTGGCAGAAGAAAGAATCAGAGAATTTGAAAATAAGAAAATTGAAATCATTCACTCTGAAGAGCAGAAAGAAGAAAGATTGAAGAAAACTTACCAGAGTCTATGAATCTGTGGGACATCAGCAAATATACATCCTCCTCCAGAAGAAGAAAGAGAGAAAGGGGCAGAAAGAACATTTGAAGAAGTATTGGCTGTAAACATCTTAAATATAATGAGAGACACAAACATATACATTTGGAATGCTCAACAAATTCTAAACTGGATAAACCCAAATAGATATAAACTGCAGTATATTTTAATTAAACTCTCAAATACCAAAATTAAAGAGATAAATCTGAAAGGCATAAGAGAGAAGCAATATTTCACATACAAGGGAGCATACTGAATTTAACTTTGTATCAAGGAAAATGAGGTTGTTATAGATTTAAGAAGTTAAATTTAAGACCCATGAAAAATATAAAGAAAATAACAGAGAATACACAAGCTCATAGAGACAGAAATTAGAGTATAGGTTTGAAGGGACAAGGTATAGTGGGAATGGGTGCGTCTTTTGAGGGAGCTAGGAAAGTTTTAGTAATGGAAGTTGGCGAGAGTATTGCAATATTGTGAATGTGATTAATCTCACTGAATGCTATACTTGGCAGTGGCTGAGATGGGAAAATTTATGTTGTATGAATGTCCCCACAATTTAAAAAAGAAAATATGGATAGGTATCTAGAAAGAGTGGGGGAAAGGCTCAAAAGGGCATTATTAGGACATATGAAAAAATTGGATTATAAACTGCAAACTTAATGGTAATGTTAAATTTCTCGATAACTGCACTTAAGGTGGTTACATAAGTCAATGTCCTTATTCTTAGGAAATGTGCATGGTGGTATTAAGTGTTTAAGGATCATGATGCATACAATCTATGCTCCTGTGTTCAGAAAATGTATTGATGAATACATAGGCAGACAGACAGATGGATAGAGATGGATAGATTACTAGATATATTAGATAGATAGTTAGAAAAATGATAGATGACAGATAGATGGATGGATGGATATATAGATAGATAGATATGGAATGCTATAGTAAATTTATAAAAATGTTAAAAATGATGTATCTGGGTTTCTGGGGTGGGGTGTAGCAGTGTGGATTAAAGGTACATTGGAGTTCTCCATATGGAATTGTATTATTTTTGTAATTGTCCTCTAAGTTTTAAAGTATTTCAAAAGTCAAAGTGAAAAAAATCAACCCACGTAATTCACCACATTAACAAACTGGAAAAGCAAAACCATGTTAACATCTCAATATGTGTAATAAAACATTTGACAAAATTCCCCATCCAGTCCTAAAAATGACTATCAGCAAATAACTAGGAATTTAAGAGATCTTCCTCAACCTCTAGTACATCTACAAAAATCCTACAACAAGTCATACTTAATGATTCCTTATGATCCGGAATAATAAAAGGATGCCCACTCTCACCACTTTTATGAACATTCCATTGGAGATTTGATCCAGATCACTAAGGCAAAAAAAAAAAAAAGAAATAAAAGTTAAACAATTAGAAAAGAAATAAAATTGTCATTGTTCCCACACATGCTAATAGCATATATACAAAATGCAGTGGAATCCATGAAAAAACCACTAGGATTATTAAGTGAGAATTTTAATTAGCTAAAGGCTGCCAAGGCAATATACCAGAAATGGGGTGACTTTTACAAGGGGGATTTATTAACTTATAAGTTACATTTCTGAGGCTGAGAATAATGTCCAAATCAAGACATCTGGTGAAACTCTCTCACTGAAGACATGGCTGTCAGCAATGCTGGACTCTTGTCACATGGCAGGGCACAATTGCAGTATCTGCTGTCTCTCCCTTCTCCTAAGGTCTAGATGCTTTCAGCTTCTGGCTTCTTCCAGCTTTCTATTTGCTGCTATCTGCTATCTGCCGTGGCTTTCTCTCTTCTGGGTTCATTGATATCAGCTTCCGTCTCCTATGATTTCTCTCTCTGCTTCTGGGGAGTTCTCTCTGTCTCTCCATATTCATTCCATTTATAAAAAATTGCATTAAGAGGATTGAGACCCACTGTGGGCTATGCTTTACTGAAGTAATCTAATCAAATGGCCCTTAAATGAATCTAATAAAAAGATCCCACTTACAATAGGTTCACACCCACAGAAACGGTTTAATTTAAGAACATAATTTTCTGGAGTACACAAAAGCCTCAAACAACCACAGTAAGTCTAGCAATATTGCAGATATAAGACCAAAATAAAATAATTTCTATTTCTATATTCTAGCACCAAAGAAATGACACATTAAGTAAAGTCTACCATTACATCAGCATCAAAAATACAAAATGATTACAGATAAATCTGACAAAAATGTGTAAGTCTTGAATATACAATCTATAAAAATTTCCTAGCAGAAATTTCAAAAGACTTAACTAAGTATAGGGATGTACTTTACTTATGATCAGAGAGACTCATAATTATTAAGATATCAGTTCTTTCCAAATTAATTCATAGATGTGACATAATCCCAATCAAAATCCCAGCAGGGATTTTATTTTACCCTTTTGGTAATTGTAATATGCATATAGAGATGCAAAGGACCTAAAATAGCCGAAACAGAAATGTACAGATCTGTAAACTTATTATAAAGCTACAGTCATCAAAACAATATCACATTGGTGCAAGTTATGCAAATAGATTAATGGAAAAAAGACAGAACTCAGAAATATACCCACATCTACACAGACAAATGATTTTTCACAAAGGGGCAAAGGCAATAATTGGAGACTGATTGTTGTCCTTTTGACAATTAGATATCCATACGCTTAAAACAAATCAAAACCCTGAACTTCAACCACACCTTGTCCTCAAAGAATTGACACAAAATGATTGATAACACTAAATTTAAAATCTAAAACTTTTACATTTCTAGAGTAAATCATAGGATAAAACTATGGATAGCTTCAGGTAGACAAAAATGTTTAGATATGACACCAAAAGCATGATCAAAAAGAAAATAAAATAGATAAATTGAACTTCATTAAAAATTAAAACTCTGCTCTTCATGCTTTTCAAAATCCACTAACAGAGTAAAAGGACTTCCACAGATTGAAAAAAAAATATTCCCAAATCATACATCTGATAAGACACTAGTATCTCAAATATATAAAAATTTCTAAAACTAAATAATAAGGAAACAAACCACTTGATTTAAAAATGTGTAGATATTGAATATACATTTCACCAAAGAAGATACACAAAGCACAGCAGAAAGATGTTCAATATCATTAGTCAGTGAGAAAATACAAATTAAAAATGCCTTCTGGCACCAGTACACATGTATAGAATAGTCAAAATTTAGAATACTGAAAATACCAAGTGTTGGTGAGGAAATGGAGGAACTAGAACTCTCAAACACTGATTGTGAAAATGTAACATGACATAATCACTTTGGAATACAGTTTACCAGCTTCTTAAAAAGTGAAACATGCATCTAACATATGATCCACTCATTCCATCTGTATTTATTCAACAGAAATGTATTTATCTGTATTTATCCAACAGAAATGATGAAAGCATATGTCTATACAAAGACTTACATCTGAGTATTCATAGTAGGTATATTTATAACAACCAAGATCTGGACACAATTCAAAAGCCTATCAACAGTTTAATGTATAAACAATTGTGTTACATGAATAAATTTCTAAATGTATAAACAAATGTGAATCGTTAAACTCATTAATAAGAAGGAATGGAGTCGTGTTATTATCAAAGGCAAGGATGAGTCTCAAAATAAGTATGCTAAGGAAAATCACCCAAACAAAAAAAGAGTACATACTGTATGATTCCATTTAAATAAAACTCTAGAGGGGGCCGGCTCGACAGCCCAGTGGATAGCGCGTCGGCATACCACATGGGAGGCCCCGGGTTCGGTTCCCGGGGACCTCTCCTAGCGGGCAGACCGCCTTGAGAATGGCAAGCCACCATGGGCGGGCCGGAGCCGCCGTGGGCAGGGCAAAAAGCTGCCATGGACAGGGCAAGAGCCGCCATGGGCAGGGCAGGTCACCCGCGGATGGAGCACAGCCAGCCACCCGCGAACTGAAAGCCGTCCGTGAATGGACGCAGAGACCACCCACAAGCGGGGAAAGCCGCGCCTGCACAGTGACCAGTCTCGGTGCGTCGCCGCAGCGGGGGGAAGGGGAGATATGTAATAAAATAAATAAATCTTAAAAAAAAAATAAATAAATAAATAAATAAATGAATGAATAAAACTCTAGAAAATCAAAATTGATTTATGGGAGTAGAATGGTTGTGTCATATGGTAGGTATAAATTTAACTTTTTAAGAAAGTTTTAAATCTTGGTATATTTATATTGATGTTTAATTCACATTTTGGTTATTTTTTTTAATTAGGCCTGGTAATTTTTTATTGATTGCTGAATATTTTCTTTGAGAAATTGTAATTAAGGTGTCAAGTGAGTTTATCCTTCATAGATAATTAAATTTTGCCTCTTTCAGGAATTTACTCTAGTACAGATCATCTCTACTCATTCAAGAGTTGAGATTATACAAAGCTGTATTTCAGTCTTGTCTGGGATGTTTTATTTTGTTTCACCCTTTGTCCTTGAGGGTAATAGCAGTTCTGGGTCTAACTGAAAGCTTAAGGTTTTTTCCTTCTTGCAGACCCAGATGCATTTTTTTTTAAAACAAGATACTTAGATTACATAAATATTACATAAAATATATAGGGGATTCCCATATGCCCCACTCCCTCACTTGCCCACATTTTCCAACATTGACAACATCCTTCATTAATGTAGTACATTTGTTACAATTGATGAACACATATTGGAGCATTGCCACTAAGTGTGGATTATAGTTTACATTGTAGCTTAAACTCTTTCCCATACAATTTTGTAAATTATGACAAAATATATTATGGCCTATATTTGTTATTGCAATGTCATTCAGAACAATTCCAATGTCCTGAAAATGCCCCCATATTGCACTTATTTTTCCCTCTCCTATACCTCAGAACCTCTGGTGGCCACGGCCTCCACATCAATGAAAAAAGTTCTTCCATTGCTAGATTTATAAGAGTATTAACAATTAGCTTAGGCAGAGCCAGTGTAGTGCAGTGGTTGAGTACCTGCTTTGCAGTTATAAGGCACCAGGTTTGATTTCTGGTACTTCCATAAAAAAAAAAAAAAGTTAGCATTTTAGTTTCTCATACATTACTTTTGCTTCATAGCTGCCAGTGACCTGGAGAGAAATAGACTCCAAATTCCAGGGTTACCTCAGTTTAATTCTCTCTCTTTTAGATATTGGTCCTAAATATTCCCACTGCCTTGATAACTCTTCAATGACTTCAAGTGTTTTCTTTTTTTTGTCAGGCTTTTCTGGTTATTCTTGGCATAACAGTTTTACTTGGTTCTCTATAGCCATAAATGGAACTTCCTTGATGGATTTTGCAACTCTTTGAATTAACATATAAGAATATGTATATCAACATTAGTCAAAATTTTTAGATCATCAATATTTGCATTATTCCCTCTGTTCTCATTTCTTTTCACTTTTTTTCACAGCTATAAATTCTCCTTTAGCCCTTTATTCTATTTCTGTTCTTTTCCCTCTCACTATTCCTCTCCATTCTCTTCTTGTTCAATCCTCCTCTATCCATTTCCTTTAATTTTTCTTGCTTTGATCACTTACTAAAATCTCCACTTAGTGGAAGATGTGATAAACTAATTTTCACTGATTTCCAAATATTGATCCTGAAAAATTTCCTCTTCAGGAGGAATATTCAATGTAACAGAGCCAGTTTTAATCTGTCTTGCATGTGATTTTATTGTGGGGCTGGGGGATCTGAGCATGTCTTAATTTCTTCTGTTGTACTAGAAAATACTTTAAGGGATGGTATAGAATCCTTCCTCCAGGGGTAGGTGTTCTTTAAAGGTAAAATGAAGCAATAAAGTACAATGAAACCACATGTGTGCATTTATCAGTATTAATGTCTCCATATGCAGGAACAGGATTTATCCATGAGATGCCTAGTGTTCAATTTCTTCCTACCTCTCTTTCGTTTGCAGTTAAATAAGATCATTCATAGACAAAACTACTGGGAAAATACTAGCATAAGGAAACTAATAGAAGAGATGGAAGATATATTATTTATTTGTAAGGCTATGCAGCAAATACACTCCAATACTATATTCTTGAAATTTCCTTGCTTCTGGGGAAAGGGAAAATAATAAACAGTGGCCAAAGAAATTCAATATAACTTATTCATGGAGGTTGATACTGGAGTGAAATGCCTTCCAAATTTTATTTTTAATTCACAAAGACAGAATAAATATTAGATTAATGTGTAAATTCTAGGAAAGCCATAGGAAGAAGGGGTTGCATTCAATCTTGAAAAATTAATAGGAGTTTGATAGAAATGGGGGAAGGAGGTATAAAAACCTCATTCAAGGAAGAAATATCAATATGAGCAAAGACTTGAAAGTTGAGACTGGAGAGAATGGCAAGGAACTAGTAAGAAATCTGCTATGACTAGAGAGGAGTTATTTAGAGTGTAAGACAGGCAAAAAACACTGGCTGGCCAGATTGTATGAGGTAACTCATAGCAGACAAAAGAAGTTTTTGCCTGTGTACATACAATTGGGAGTCACTGAAAATTTTTGACAAAACAATTGGATATTACATAGATAATTAACTCACCAGAAAGCTTCGAGAGATAACTCATGGTAGACTCACCAAGAGAGGAGCCCTCAAGTTTCCTTGTGTTGCAAACCATGTACAATTTGAAGTTTCCTTTCAGAGAATGATTTCATACCCTGGGGCCCATAGGCTGATTTTAAAATATGGTGCCAATAAACCCCTAACAATGTACAACAATCTTTATTTTTATGTATGATTTTCTAAATTAGATCATCTATAGCATTCATAAAACTCTCAGTGGGGATCATGATACAAAAAAGTAAAAGAAATACCTTTATAATACATAATCATAGAGCATGCTTATTGAAGAAGACCTTCATAGAATTTACCATGAAAGTTCTGATAGGACCAGGCAAAAGCCACAGAGACTTTTTTGATAATTTGGGTGTTATAGTTGGGTCAGCTTAGTTGATTGAATTATGTACCCCAACAAACACATGTTCTTAAACTTTATCCACTTTCCAGTGGCTGTGAACCCATTCTAAAAAGGACTGCTTAAAGATTTTATTTTCAGGTAAGGTTTGGCCCAACTAAATGAGGGTGAGTCTGAATTCATATTATTGGCAGCTTTATGAAAAGAAAAAACCAGAAGCCAGAAGTTGGAGAAGATCACACAGGAATAAGCCAGATGTTGGCAGAAGTCAGAAAAGCAGACACAAGGGGAGAGAGTACATAGTGTGATGGGAAACAGAGATGCAAGCCAAGGGCCTCAAGAATTGCCAACAGCAGCACCTGAATGCTAATAGACTCTAGGAAAAAGCAAGCCTTGTCAATATCTTGATTTTTGTACTTCCTCTTGTCTCAAAAGTGTGATCTAATAAATGCTTATTGTTGAAACCAAGTCCTTGTGTGTTGTTATAGCAGCCTTGCAAACCAAGAAAGGTATCTAGGGAACAGATGCTGAGATGGATTTAAGAGTGCAAGACGCTTATTGGGGATTAATGCTGTGAAAGATAAAAGAGGAAAGGAAGCAGGATTGTGTACAAGTTTTACAGACTGTGATGCAGGTGTGATAAAGTCTCTGCTGACCCAATTGGGAACTTCAGAGAAGACTTTGCCAATTAGAAGAATCCCAATGCATACAGACAGGGCCAGGGAATATTATCTCCACCTTCACCATCTGATTTAGTCTGCAAGCTGCCCCAGAAATAATGGCCATGACCCAAAAAGAGAGGTGGATCCTAAAGATGCTAAGAGCTAGACAGTAGATGTTCTTGTAGCTGAATCGTAAGTTATTTTCTTGAAGAGAGAGCCAAGTAGCATAACTCCATGGCTGACACAGTTGACACAGTGTGTATGTATTTGATTATGTTTGCTGTTAAGGAATTTAAGATATGTAATGGTTAATTTAATGTGCCAACTTAGCTAGGTTATGACGTTCAGTTGTTTGGTCAAGCACTGCCCTGCTTGTGATGTGGGTATTTCATAGACAGGATTTCCATATCTATTATCAGTGATTGCATCTACAACCAACAAAGGAGATTGTGGTTAGTGTCCTCAACAAATAGATTGGAGGGTTTCAACAAATAGAAAAGAGGGTTTCAGACATCAGAAGAAGAATCTCTGATTCAGCTCCAGCACTGGCTTTTGCTGAAATTTCTAGCCAGCTAGTTTCCCTCTGGGGAATTCACACAAAGGACTTCAGCGTCACATTTATTGATGTTTCCAGTGTATGGCCTGCCATATAGAGTTTGGCTTTGCCAGCCCCCATGGTCACATGAGCCAATTCCTTAAAATAATTATGGCTTTTGTTTCTCTAGAGAAATCTGAATAATATAAGATAATATTCATCTTGAAAAGTCATTTGTAATGAAGTCATAGAATCATGGAGTAAAGTAACTTTTTAGCATGTGAAACAAAGCCCTTCTTCCTCATTTGAGTGTAACAATTGATTACATGGAGACTTCACCATGATTACATGAGAGCAAAGCCTCAATTCATGGGTAGTGGCTGTCCTCTGTAGATTCTTTTCCCACAATACATAAATAGACAGTCAATTTTAAACATTTTAGCTAGTTATTTGTAATTATAGAAATGGTTAAATATGTCGGATGTTGAGTGTAATGGTTTCAGAGTTTTATTTAATCATGAATTCCAAAAATACAGATTGGATTATTCTTGTAAACTAATCTGTTCATCTGGGCATGATTAAGTTATGAGTAGGGCGTTAACTGCCACGTCAGTGAGACGTTGAGCCCCACCCCTCGGTGGGCGTGGTCTCAAGTATAAAAGGCTAGACAAGAGAGAAGCAGATTGAGAGAAGCGGAGATTTGGAGAAGCAGATTTGAGAAGCAGTTCTGATGCTGGAGTGAGCTGATCGCCGGATAGTCTACAGCTGGCCTTGTGGAGAGACACAACGCAGAGAGTCTCATGGTCTACAGCTGAACTCGTGAAGGAAACAGAAGCTAAGCCTGGAGAGAAACGCAGCCCCGGGAACAGAGGAACCCGGAAGCCTGAACCCTGGAGACGGCAGCCATCTTACTCCAACACATGGACTGTGGTATGGGAAGAAATTTATGCTTTGTGGCCTGGTAACTGTAAGCTTCTACCCCAAATAAATACCCCTTTATAAAGACTGACCAATCTTTGGTATATTTCAAAAGGCACGCCTGTGGCTGACCAAAACATTGAGAAAAAATTCTATTTACAGAGCAAAGGATTTTTGTAAGTCCTGAGTCATCTTACCAACCTGAGTAAGTTTATAGGTGAATTGGGGAGCAACATAGGAGGATCAGTGGAAAATGGCCCAAGTGTGATAGACTACGATACTGTCTGGTGAAATTCAGATTAGAGGCATTTTGGTGAGGGCAGAAATTGTCCTATATGTTGTTTTTAATTAATGCTGCTTAGATTGTTCTTAGAGGGGAAATTGATCACACTGGATATTATATTGAACCTCACAACTGGAGTCAAGTTTAGTTCTGTCAGATGATTTATTAATACCCTTAATCTTTGGGAACATTATTAAAATAATAAATAAATACATTTAACCATATTAAAATGCTGGTAGGCTAATTTTTGATATCTCACTATGGGGTGTTTATCTAAAATAAATAAGAACTCATGTGTTTTCCTTTTTGCCTCTCACAGCATCAGTTACATATGTTTGAAATTCAGTGAAAGTGATACTAACACAGTAGATACATCAAACTTCTCTCTGTCCCTGCAGGAGGATCCAAGTTAGGGACCCACACATGTACCTGCTTTTTTAACTTTTTTGAGATGACTCTGCCTGTCTTAGAAACTTTGAATACTGAACAGAGACCATACCTTAGTTTAAAGAAAAAAGATCATTCCAGAGAAGTTGGTTGTTGGTGGGATGATAAAATACCCCAGACTTTCTGCTCAGTCCCAGTTTATGCCCATTGTCCTAGAATAATACTGAGTAGCTCCCCCTTGCACTCTCACAAATATTCTTGTCTGCATAAAACATGATGTTGTCACTTCGGTTATAGAGTCAGTCATGCATTTTCTTTGTCTTCAATTAGTGTATTATTTCTTTTTTCCACAGGGGAAGTGTACTCCATGATATGTTTAAAGCCACATTAGATACCAAATGTCACAGACTATAAGTCTTAAGTCATTTTCTTGTTGTTACCCAATAGGTTTATATCAGGTGAGTTCTCAATAAAGTGAACTGGATTAAGGAATGTAGCAAAGCAATTGAGAGTAAACTTTAGGGGAAAAATGTGTTTCTAAGAAAGTATTAAAATAGTAATAATAATGGAAAAAGGATAATCAGAATCTATTGGAACAGAACACAGGTCATCTGATAATGTTTTATATTGGGATATATTTGAATGATCTTTTCCCTTGTTCTGAGATTCCATCCCCATCCCAAATAAACATTCTTTTCAAAAGCCGTATACTAGGTATCTAGTCTTACTATATTTACTCTAATATCTATTAATCCTCACAATTAAGGCTGTTAGTATGTTTGTTCATTTACTCTGTAAAATTTTTTATAGTGTTTGACTTGTGTACTCGAGTGTTAAGGAATTTTATAATGATTACTATTAGGATTTATTATTTGCAGTTTCAGATTTCAAACAATAACATCCATACAACTGCATATAGAAAGTGCAGCACATTTCCTCTCAAGATTTTCTAGCACCATATTTAAATGAAATTTAGAACATAAAAAACTTTAGCCATTAAGAAAAACAAAAAGGAATTGGCCTCCAAAAGGGAAAATTTTTAAAAATTTATTTTCACTTGTCCACATGTAAAATAACAATAATATTCTAGCACCTGTGCTTAACTAGTGGCTGGGAATAAAAGAAAAAGAAAATTGAAAATATGTGGAAGGAAGCCAAGGGAAGTGGTGCCCTTAGCTACACACACTGACATACATGGAGGTAGGAACAGCAGACCAGTCAGGAGTAGGGACATTTATGTATGTCACATATGCTAAATTGGGGGAATAATTTGCACCTACTCTTCTGCTTCTCTAATACACAGCGCAAAGCTTGCTCCAAGCAGCTACCACTAATGCAGTCTCCTGAAACAGTTTGTTCCTATTTTAGAATCCCTGGATAGGTAAGGCAGGTTATTACAAGATGGCACTAGACAAACCTCCTTTCATGGATACAAGCTACAGAGTGTCTCCTCTCTCCTAAAGAAAAACAGAAGAAATTTATTATGATCTCCATGGATCAATATAGTTTCTATAGATTGCTACTTCGTCTCTATCAATTAGTGCTATGACCCCTGGAAGGTTTTGGATGTGGAGTAAAGATGTGCCGATTAGTTAAAAACATTTCCTCAGAACTGTGTGTAATATTTTTTACAAATGGCATAATGTGTAAGTTTGGATCTTCCAAGCAGCAGTTGTCAAGGCAGAATTAAATATGCAAGAGATTTACTGTGGGAAACACCTCTGATTATAATGGGGAGAAGGAGGCAGGAGAGTCTTTAGACTGCATTGCAGTCTGACCCTGGATAAACAGAGAGTAAAGAAGGGTTGCATATGGAGACAAAGTCTCAGATAGACTGGTGGGGACAGCCCAGAACAAAGCTTCCCTTCAGAGGAGTCCTACTTTAGCCAGTAGTTGCTTAGCTCTAGCCTTCTGTGTTCAGTCATTGGCTGAGAGAGGTCTGAGATAGGATGATTAATCAGAAATGCTCTGTTGGATCCTGCAGGTGGATCCTGTAGGTATGGCAGCTGCTATAGGTGTGTTTCAACACTCAAGTTCTTCAGCTCTGGTTCTTGGAAATGACAAGGAACTCCTGATCTAGATACCCTTAACTCCTTCCCCCTCCACATACTATCTTGGAGCCAAGGAAAATGAACTAAAAGAAACTTGGCTCCAGATTAAAAACTATGCTCAATTGATTCAAAATTGAGTAATGCTTTTTACGTATTTTGAGTGATCCTGAAAGACTAAAAATTCTCCACTTGGATTTTGATAAACATTAGTATCCAATTCTACCTTACTACCCAATTGTCAATCCAAATACTGTCAAAATTTTCCTCCAGTCTTGCTGCCCCATCTTTTTCTATGATGACCCATACCATCTGAGAATTTGAACAATGAACAATTCTCCAAACAAACTGAACCTTCACTGACCTACTTCAATCTAGTCTAAAAAATCATTAGGGTTTTTACTCTCACTGAATGCTCATTTTAGAGTATTTCTCACACTGAAATATTTTTATGAAGACTTTAACTATTGGGTTTAGTTTTTTTTTTTTCTCCTTCCACAATCCACTATACAGTACTAACCTTCTTTCTATGTGTGATTGTATTTACTCATTCCATTTTGCATCCCAATCCAAAATATTCCTCCCTTCTCTGACTGCATTTTTAGTAGTTAAAAGTATCCTCTTGAAATCGCCCTGAGATTTTGCTCTTTAGCAGTTTATTCCCCACAATATGGGGGTTCAATTCTCACATTATGGAGTTCCTCTAAATTGTATAACAGCACACACTGAGGAGCCTCTTGTGACAACTCATTCCTCAAGCTGAGCTAAAGCCAGTGGAACTGAGAAACCACCAACTGATTTCACAGTTAGGTGAATAATGGAGAAAGTGTTTTTTCTGGTTTCTTCTAAAGGTTTCTTAAACAGTAACTTGCTGTATCTACGAAATTAGTTTTGTGTGAAAAATTCAGGTACAAAAATTATTATGACATAATGGGGGAGATAATAGAAGAGCTCAAAGAATCATTTCATATACAATAAACCTGAATGCTCTCGAAGGAGGATGTCTAAATCCAATCGCATTCCATTATACTGGTTTATTATAAATAAGTGTGTGGGTAGAAAAATTAAACTTGGAATTTTAGATTGTTTTATCCACTGAATCAGATAGCAGCCTGGAGGTAGAGACACTGTGTTTTTGCATTAGCTTCATTAATAACTTCCTGGGCTTGCATATTTTATCACAGGGTGAACTTATACCAGTAACCCAATTCCATTTACCAAGTAGAATACAAAGGAGAAGGGGCAGGGTTCCAGAAATTAGGAAGGGGCTAGCAAGATTGCTTAGGGTAATGGGCAGGTTAATGGATGAGGCGTTTGGAAAGCAGAATTGGGAAAGGAAGATGGTTTTATTGAAGGTTGTGAATGGGACAGAGGAGACTGCATTTGAAAAAATTTAAAAACAAAACAAAACAAAAGGAGGAGAAAACAACTTCAACTTCATTCAATAGCTTGTACAATAATACACATCCAATATTAAGCACTTATGTATCAGGAGCTAGCTAAAAGTCTTAGGTGCAAATAAAATGGGCAGAAGAGTCATATGTAGGGAAAATATAATTGAGTCTAACTCTGTTACACTGGGGAGCATAAATTCCAAAGTAAGGCCTACCTACATGGTGCCAAACTCCTGAGCTTGTCTTCCCTGCTTATAGTGTCTGGATATCTCTAGAGACCTCAGGAGCCCCATTGTTTGAGGCACTGTTTACTATGGCAGCCAATGAGATCCTGATGTGCATAAGCATAACCTCTGGAATGACCTCCTGACTCACTTTGAAATCTCTTAGTCTTAAAAACTCATTTGTATTTAATATTTTCCCCTTTAAGTCAAGGTCTTTTTCCAGAGGCATAACAAGTTGGTGCTTGGTAATAATCCCTCAGTACCATTGAGGCTCATCCCTGGGAGCATGTCCCACACCAGGAGGAAGGTAGTACATCTATATGCTGAGTTTGGTTTAGAGAGACCACATTTGAGCAACAAGGAGGCTTTCAGGAGGTTTCTCTTAGGAATTATATAATACTAGCCTACGTTTCAATTTCTCAAGAAAAGGTTCTTGTTAAGTATATGTCCCAGAGACTTAAATCTTTGGTCCATTGTTGTGCCAGTTGAGCCCTAAATCTCAACAGAATTTCAACAGCTACTCTTCAGTTCATTGGACTCACCCAGGGCAACTAACAAGGAGATGGTGGTGGACAACACCCATCCCAAGGAACAGAGAGTATCTGCAAGTGCAAGCAAGATAATTCCAACTGTCTGCCTCATGGGGTCTAAGTCCCCTCTCAATTAGAAACAGAGTGGGCATTTTCATCCCCAAATCCTCAAGACTGGGGAATGAACAATGGAATAAATTAGACTTATTAGTATTCTATTATAGACTTATTATTATTCTAATAATGGAAGAACTTTTATCAGTGATATAAAGGTAGTGGCCACCAGAGGTTCTGAGGGGAGGAAGAGGGAATAATAGATGTAACATGAGGGCAATTTTAGGACATTGGTGTGACATTGCAATGACAGATACAGGCCATTATATATTTTGTCATAACCTACAAAAATGTGT